>NEWO01001365.1:90022-103381 GCA_003013225.1 Phalaenopsis aphrodite | reverse complement strand
TACCTATTTTTGAGGATATTGCACTTTAATGGAAGATATTTGTGTGTTTTTCTTTTAGGTAAAATTAAATGGATGAAAAATAGTGAAAGGAGTGAAAAAAAATGATCAAATTTGGAGCAAAAATGAAGAAGGTATGAAAATGAACTGTGAAACCTAAGCGCCTAGGACTAACACTTAAGCGCCAGGAAACAGAGAAGGTCATGCCTAAGTGTCGGAGACCTCATGCTTAAGCACCTGAGGTAGTTATGATGAAAATTCAAGGAATTTTGGATGAATTTTAAAGAGGTGTTTGAAGCAACTATTGGTGAAAACATGGAATAAAGTTAATGGGAACGAAAATACATTGAAATGGCTCTTGAAAAGAGGTAACTCTTGGAATATTCATTGAATGTGGATAGATTTTAAAAAGACACCAAAGCACTTTTTAGAAAACTATAAAAGGAGGGCTTGAATTGAATTAAAAGAGAAGAGAGGAGATAGAGATAGATAGAGAGATAAAAGTCTTAGGACATTTTTAGAGAGTAGAAAGTAAGGAGTTGTAGTATTTTATTTAGGGCTCTTTCTCACTTTTCTCATTCTTAGTGGAGGAGAAAGTGATTAGATAGTTCTAAAAATCCATTATTGTTTGTTAGTGAGATAGAGAGGTTTTAACCCTCTAGGGTTGGGCGACAAGACCTAGGTAGGATTGTAAGAGAACATAAGAGAATCAAAGGAACTTCAAGAGTTTGGTGGAGAGGCATTTGATATACATTTTTGCTATTGTGACTACATTTGTTTTTAATTTAAAATTGTCATGTTTTTATATGATTTTTACTTTTAAACTTAATTGTTGTTGTGTTTTATCCATGAATTCTGAGTAGTTTTCTTTATTTTTTTCCTTAAAATGATAAGTAATTAAGTGTTGGATGAAAGTTATGTGAAGTATTGATCTATGATGCTGGAATAAGTTGTGATGATTTAAAATTTGTACTTCATTTACTTCTTGATTTGGCCAATTGAGATGTTAAATTTGTCATGAGAACATGTACAATCCGTGATAGTGTTATCTCAGTCAACTAATGGTAGAATAACATGAGATTGTATGGATGAGAATGTAATTTACTTGGTTGAGTGCAAATAAATAGGGAAATAAACATTAAAGGGTGTAGAGTTAGTGGAATTTAGAGTGATAGACTAAAGCCACCAATTCGATATATTATTTTAGGACTTGATACGAGAAGTTAGCCCCCAGGTAGAGGGAGAAGAAGGAACTCTAGAGTGAGATCTAGTATCTTCCCTACCTAGCCTGTCTTCAGAACTATTCAAACTTTAGATTAGCTAATGTTCTTTATAGCATATCTAGTAAGAGTAAAGAATAATATTGCTCCAATTTGGCTCAACAAAATTTAAATACCTTCACAACAGAATTTTAATACTTATTAATAATTCATGATAATGAAAAAGATCTTTAATTTTTATTCTTTTCATCTTACAAATATCTAGTTAAATTTAGTTTGTTTTTTATTTTATTTTCAATTATCAAAATCACCAAAAAGAATCAAACTTTCTTTTCTACCATAGTATCTATAGTTTGAGTAAGACTCTTTTTCAAAATAGAGTTTATTATCTAAATTCTTCTTAAAAGTTTGTGGTTTTCCCTATGGGTTTGATATTTTGGAGCTTAATAAAAAAGTCCTACATTACTTGGTAACGGTACGTATACTTGCGTAGTATCTCAATCTTTAAATATAACAATTGTACTCTTACTTGCCTCAAAACCAAGTTTTTGGCACCATTGTAAAGAAATAAATATAAAAAAAGAGAATTGAGAATTTAACTACACATACATTGTATTATTATCGTACAAGATAGGGATCAAGTTTTTGGCTCGGTTATTAGGGAACTTACATCTAGTTTTTAGCAGTGGATTCAAAAGCAAAAGTATATATCAGAAAAGAGGATCAAGTTTTTGGTGCTATTGTTGGGGAGAAAAAGAAAAAAAAATAGTAAAATTTGAAGGAATTTTTAGGAAAACAAATTTCTTTTTTTAGAAAGCCATATTTAAACTTTTATATTTATTATAGGAATATCTTAGTGTTGTTTTTATCTTAGTTCTTATTTGTGTGATTTTTTTTGTGGTAATGTATGTGTAGTTCAGGTTCTAAAAGACTAGTGCCCTACGATTTTGAATTAGAAAGAACTATTAGAAAAATAAAAAAAATAAATATACATAAAAAGTTTTAAAATTTCAAGAAAATGCAAACCAAAATAATCAAAATGCTGAAATTAATAAAGAATTAAAACTTTTAAGAGATTATGCAAAACCTACAGTAGATGAACTTCATTGTAGTATTAAAAAATCTGCTATAGTGGCTAATTCATTTGAACATAAACCTGTTATTATTCAAACAATATCAAATTATCAATTTGGAGGAGCACCAACTTAATATCTAAATTTGCATCTTACCAATTTTCAAGAATTGTGTGCTACATTGAATTATGATGGTGTTTCAGATGATGTTATTAGACATAGACTTCTTTCATTCTAACTGAGGGATAAGGCTAAGATATGATTAAATTTGTCAGCACCTGGATCTATCAGAACTTGGGGTGATTTAGCGCAGAAATTTTTTGATAAATAATTTCCACCATAAAAAACTGTGAAGTTTAGAAATGATATTACTTCTTTTGTCAGTTTGACGGGGAATCTATTTATGAAGCGTGGCGATACACCAAAATAATATTTTGTTTTAAATATACATTTTATGCTTATTTTTTGTGATACTGTACTTTATAGAGGGGTATTTTCATGTTTTTGTTGCATGTATATGAATTTTACGCATTTGGAGAAAAATTAGCAAAAAATGATGAAATTTGGAGTTAAGACAATTAATTTTGAGATTTTGGCGCCTGAAGTGTCATAACTGGTGCATGAAGCGTCTTAACTGGCGCATGAAGCACCACTTTACAGAGAGTTGGTGCTTGAAGAGCTAGAACAAGTGCCTGAAGCTCCATTTAATAGAGACCTGGCACTTGAAGCGCCAAAAGCCAAAACAACACGATTTTAAGCAAGCTGGTGCCTGAAAGCACCAAAACTAGTGCCTAAAGTGCCAGAGACTACTTGTTGCGGATTAAGGTAGTTTGGGACTAATATTGCATAAATTTTGAATGGGACACTTCTTCTAAACACCCTATGGAGTGATTAAATGCATATAGACAATTTGGAAGGTTCTTTTACGAAGGGATATGTATTTTGGATCAATAGACATATCTTTTAGAATTGAAAAGGGTTGACTTTTGGATAGAATTTTGAAGGGAATTTTGAATTATTTTTGGAGGGAAGAATCCTCTGATAAAAAAGAGGGAAGTTTAAGACTTGAAAGTGGGGGGTGAAAGTGGTGGTGTAGAGAGATTTTCGAAGAAGGCAAGAGAGAGAGAGAAATTCAAGGGCTTGGAGATTTTCTTCAAGGATTGTAAGAGGAGAAAGAAAGTGAGAGATCTCTTATTCATTAATTTTATAAGAGAGAATTGAGGGTGCTTGTAAATAGAGAAAGTACTTGAAGAGAACCTCTAGGGATTTTCTTGGGAAGGATTTTGAGATAAGTTGTGTTATTTTATTTCTTTTTTTTTTGTAAACTAGTTTTTATATATGAAATCCATATTTTGCCATATCATTCTCATGAATTATGCGCAGTCTTCTTTATCCTTCTCCCTACTTTGGATCTTATTTTGGAAGAGTTGATTTTATTTTATACGGTTTTAAATGTCAATAATTTGTGATGATTTGAACACTGATCTTCATTTACTTTTTGATCTAGCCAATTGAAATGTTAAAATGTGTTATGAAACATATGTTCCGAAAGGGATATGATTTCTACAACATAGTGAGAATCACAATTGATTCCATGGGAGAGGATGTCATCAATGGGATTGAGTGCAAATAAATAAGGAAATATACTTTGTTGGATGCAAAATTGAAGATTTTAAAGTGATAGACTAAAATCCCCAATTTGGTCTAGTTGATTGGAAACTAATGCGAGATTGTTAGCCGTTATATGAGGGAGTAGTGGGACCTCTTGAGTGGCAGGCGGTATCCTCCCATCCTAACCACAAAATTAAGGACCAAACTTTGAATTAGTCAATGTTCTTTATGCATTTGGAAGAGGGTAAAGAATAGGATTGCTCCTATTTGGCACAAAATAATATATATATATATATATATATATATATATATATATATATATATATATATATATATATATATATATATATATAATCATTTTAATTTCTTCACAATCTATATACTCATTGTAAAGGGGAATGATGATTTCTTAAATTTAAACTCTTCGTCACAAAAAAAAATTGTTTAGTTTTCATAATTGTACTTTTGAAAGTTTAGCAATTAGTTTAATTAACTTAGTCTTTTAACTGCATTTTATTTAGCATTCGCTCATTTACTCTAGATTGGAATTTTGTACTTCACTTTGGGTTTAAATTGTAGTTTACATTATAATCATAAGAACTTACTTTTATACATTTCCAACATCCCTGTGGGATCGATATCTTGGTCCCCATTAGAGCCCTCTATTACTTGAGCGATACGTGTACTTGCGTTATTTTTATGAAATTTGACTATTTAAAGATTTTTAAAAAGATCAAACTATTTTTAATAAAATTATTTTTGTTGGGATTGAATTGCATATTTACCATTGTATCTGTCATGTGTATTTTGTAATATTGAAAAATATTTACAAAAATACACACTAAATCTTCCTGCATCAAGTTTTTATCGCCATTGCTGGGGAAGTAATGAAAAGTATTAGTAAGTTATATTATTATTTAAATTATTTTATTTAAACTAAAAAAAGTGTTTGTAGTTTAATTTGAATAATTTCATTTTTTTAGTGTGTTTGCTTATTTTAATTACTTATTGTGTTTGTTTATGTGTAGTGTAAGGTTTGAATATTTAGTAGCTTACGTTCGAAGTTAGAAAGAACTATTGGAAAAATTAGTAAACAACAAAAAGGGATAGATCATTTTAGAAAAATGGCTTGCAACTCATATAATGCTGGAAATGAAAATGAACATCATCAGAGACTTTTAAAAGATTATGCTAATCCTAAAATAGATGAAATTCATTTGAGTATACAAAACCTTGCTGTAGTAGCCAATTCATTTGAGCTTAAACCTACCATTATCCAAATGGTACAAAACAACTAATTTGGAGGAACACCAAATGAATATCCTAATTGACACCTTACTATTTTTCTAGAACTGTGTGCTACTTTTAAATATGATGGAGTGTCGAATGATGCTGTCGGACTTAGAATTTTTTCCTTTTTATTAAGGGATAAAGCTAAGATGTGGTTAAACTTGTTAGTACATGGATCTATCAGAACTCAGAGAGACTTATCACAAAATTTTTATCTAAATATTTCTCACCTTCAAAAACTGCTAAGCTTAGAAAAAATATTATAAATTTTTGTCAGTTTGAAGGGAGATCAATTTATGAAGTCTCGGAAAGATTTAAAGATCTCCTTAGAAAGTGTCCACACCATGTGTTTCTAGATTGTTTAATAATACAAACTTTTTATAATGGATTGGTTTGATCTCTTTGATCGATAATGGACACTGTTGTCGATAGGTCATTAATGTTGAAACCATTTGATGAAGCATATTCATTAATTGAAGAGATGACTAATAATAATTTTCAATGGCCCTATGAAAGGGTAAATCTAAAAAGAGTATCTAGTATTCATAATTCTGATGCAATATCTATGTTAGCTGCCCAAATGGTTGTTATATCAAAGAAGGTAGATTAATATGGAATGAATTTTTGTCAGACATCACCTGTACTTGAGGAAAACTCATTGAGACAAATGATAGAATCTTAATCTTCTTATGAGACCTTAAATGTAATAAATAATTGTTCTAATAATCCTTATTCCAATTATTTTAATCTTAGTTGAAAAAATCATCCAAATTTTAGTTGGAATAAGAAGAACTCTAACGTTGCAAATCTGTAATAAAGAAACAATGCTGTGAACCCATTGGGAAACTCCAACAATAAAGGGAATCCAACTTATAAAGCATTTTACCCTTTATTTTATAATAATTTGCAGAGTAAAAAGTTGTCAATGGAAGAATTGATATTACTAATGGGAAGCCAATTACAAAGTCAAAAACCTGCAATTAGAAACATGGAAAATCAATTGGGATGTATTGTTACTACACTTAGCAATAGACCTCCAAGAATGTTTCCTAGTAATGTTGAATTAAATCCTAAATGTTAGAAAAAAGAGCAAATTACGACTATTCAACCAAGACGTGGAAAAGAATTGAAAACCAGAGTTAAAAAAGAAGTGGAAGTTGAAGTTGAAAAAGATGAGGTGGAAATGAAAAGTCTGGTGAAGATTTTGATTTTGAGACAAAATGTCCGATTAAACCAATGAAAATCACTTTAGAAAGACCACCACCTCCATTTCCTCAAAGATTGAAGCAGAAAAATAGAGAAAACCAATTTTTAAAAATTTTAAAAATATTAAGGAAATTAATGATAAACATTCCATTTGTTGAAGCCTTGGAACAAAAAGCCATGTAAAGTACATGAAGGATATACTTAATAATAAAATAAAGTTTATAGATAATATGACTGTTGCACTCAGTGAGGAGTGTAGTGTTATAATTCAAAAAAAGCTTCCTGAAAAACTTAAAGATCCCGACAGTTTTACTATTCCTTGTGCTATTGGCGAAAGATTTTTTGGAAAAGTTTTTTGTGATTTAGGAGCGAGTATTAATCTTCTGCCTTTATTAATTTTCAAAAGGTTGGGTTTAGGAGATATTTCACCTATTACTGTAACTATTTAGTTAGCAGATTGTTCGACTACCTAGCTTAAAGGAGTTATAGAAGATGTTTTGGTAAAAGTTGATAAATTTATCTTTATTGTGGATTTTATTGTATTAGATATGAAGGAAGATAAAAAAATTCCTATCATTTTAGGAATACCATTCCTTGCCACTAGAAGAGCTTTAATATATGTGCAGAAAGAAGAACTAATTATGAGAGTTCGTGATCAAGATGTTACATTTAATATTGCAAAATCAATGAGATACCTTACAAAAGAGCAAGAGATTGAATACTTCAGAATGGATATCAATGAATATTTAAGCCATAAATATTTCAAGAAGACATTCGAAAAGAAATTTAAAAAAGAATATTTGAAATCTGAAGATGAGGATAAAATTGAAGATGAATCTATGAAAGTGAGTAATGAAGATGTGGATTATGTTCCGGAATAAATTGAAATGTTAGATCCTACAGAAAGTGAGAAGAGTTTGATTTCATCTATTGAGAAACCTCCTGAACTAGAAGTGAAAACACTTCATAGACATTTAAAGTATGCATTCTTAGATATTTATCCACATTACCTATTATAGTATCCTCATTATTAACTGATATGCTAGAACAACAATTGTTGAAAACTTTGAGAAGATATAAGAAAGCCTTTGGATGAACATTAGCTGATATTAAAGGAATTAGACCTTCAGTTTGTATGCATAGAATTTTATTGGAAAATCAACATGAACGAAAAGCTAATACTCAAAGGAGATTGAATCCTATGATGAAATAAGTTGTTAAGAAAGAGATTTTAAAATGGTTTGATGCTAGAATAATATATCCTATTTGAGATAGTTCTTGGGTGAGTCCAATTTACTATGTTTTAAAGAAAGGAAGTGTGGTTGTTCTGACAAATGAAAATAATGAATTAATATCAATAAGACTAGTCACGAGATGGCAGATCTGCATAGATTATAAAAAATTAAATTCTGCCACCAGGAAGGATCATTTTTCTTTACTCTTTTTGGACCAGATGTTGGATAGACTGACTGGACATAGATATTTTTATTTTCTAGTTGGATATACAGGTTATCATCAAATACCTATTGCTCTAGTGGATCAAGAGAAAATAACATTTACTAGTCATTATGAAACTTTTTCTTTTCGGCAAATGCCCTTTGGATTGTGTAATACATTTGCAACATTTCAATGATATATAATGTTAATTTTTAGTGATTTAATTGAAAAAAGGATTGACTTCTTTATGGATGATTTTTATGTATTTGACACTTCATTTGAAATATATCTAAATCATTTAAAGAAATTTTCAGAACGATGTGAAAAGACTAATCTCGTATTAAACTGAGAAAAATGTCAATTTATTGTTGTAGGAGGAATTGTGCTTGAGCATAAAATTTTAGAAAATGGCTTGAAAGCAGATCTTGCAAAAATATATGTTATATGAAACTTACCTCCACTTACTACTATAAGAGGAGTTAGGAGCTTTTTTGGACATGCTGGATTTTACAGGACATATATTAAAGATTTTTAAAAAATTACAAAGCCTTTATGCCAACCTCTAGAAAAAGATTCAAAATTTGACTTTAACCAAGATTTCCTTAAAGCCTTTGAAAATTTAAAGGAAAAAATTATCACTACTCCTATAATTGTTTCACCTGATTGGAAGAAATCTTTTGAATTAATGTGTGATGCAAGTGATTATGCAATTGGAGTTGTTTTAGAGCAGAGATATGACGAGATTTTTAGTAAGACTCTTAATGATGCTCAAATTAACTACACCACTGTTGAAAGAGAGTTATTATCCATTGTTTATGCTTTTGATAAGTTTAGGTCATATCTAATTGAAGCTAAATGTGTTGTGCATACTGAACATTTGGCTATTAATTATTTAATGCAAAAGAAGGATGTAAAACCAAGATTAATTAAATGGGTACTTCTGATGCAAGAGTTTGATTTTGTAGTAGTTGATGGGAAAGGGAATGATAATCATATTGCTGATCATCTATCTAGGCTAGAACATGAAGAACACTTATTTGGAAAAAAAGTGTGAATCCTAATAAAATGGATTGGTATGCTAGATTAGATACTGCATTATGAGCATACATGACAACTTATAAGACACCTGTAAGAATGTCCCCATATAGATTAAATTTTGGGAAAACTTGTGATTTACCGGTAGAATTAGGATATAAAGCTTATTGGGCTATTAATGAATTCAATTTCAATTGGAAAGATGCTGGTGAGAAAAGATTATTGCAATTGAATGAGCTTGAAGAAATTAAAAATGAATCTTATGATAATGCTGGATTTATAAGGAAAGAATGACATGATCAGAAGATAATAAAAAATAAATTTGAATATGGATAAGAAGTTTTATTATACAATATAAGATTGAAATTATTTTCTGGAAAACTGAAGTATAGGTGGAAAATGTTATTCAAAATTGTAAAATTCTAACCCTATGGAGCTGTTAATATTGAAGATCCTAAGACTGGAAGTATATTTAAAGTGAATAGACACAGAATGAAACCATATTTTGATGGTCAAAGTCCAGTTTTGAAAGAGACTCTAATGTTGGGTCACCTAGAATAAAGACTAAGAATGTCGGTTTGACGACATCAAACCAAGCGCTTTGTGGGAGGCAACTCATATTATCATTATTTATTTTACTTTTTTGTTTTTGTTCAGAATATTCAACGTATATTTATATTTTTAATTTTATAGATTCCATGTATTTAAGAAATTTAACATTAAGAAAATATTTAAAAACATCTTTATTTACTTAATTTTAAAGAAGAATTGATAATATATTGGATCAAAATCGAAATAGCATTTTTTTGGAACTGGCACCTGAAGCGCCAAATCGGTGTCTGAAGTGCCACATTCCAGAGAGCTGGTGCTTGAAGCACCAGAATCGGTGCTTGAAGCTCAACGACGACAAAAATGACTTGAAACGTTTCAAAAGGTAGTTTTTGGCGAGTTCTTCTCGTTATAACTCTAAAAAACTGATTCTAAATTCCATTTTAAGTTTTCAAGAGAAAGGATCAATGCATTTTATGGATTGAGAAATCCATTTCATTTTGAATATGTTGCATTGATGATGACTGATTCATCATTGGATGAAGTGATTGCCTTTCTGCTGATGGAAAAGGAGAATGAAAAAATAAAAATAATTATAAAGTTAACTTCTCCGCTTCTGTAATGACTATTCAATCAAAGCTATGACACTACTTCATCTCTGCTAAATTAGTGCCAACAAATTATCTGAGTGAAGTACAAAGGATTGAGCTATGCTAAACTTCTGCATTCAGAAAATGAAGGTAGTTGATGTTGGTGCTCTGATAGTTCATCATGCTCGGAGTATAGAGTGCTACAACTAGTGAATTGGGTTACCTTGCCTTGATTGTCACTTTATGCGAGCAATCAGGCATAAAGTCCCATAGAAATGAGGAAAAACTGCAACTACAACATTTTATTAAGAAGCATATGGTTCAAAGAGTTGAATCATTTATTTAGTCCTTGAGTGGAGGTTTTGATAGACCCTCAACATCAGTTGCAGGGGCATCTACTTCTTGTTCTACTTCACTTGAAAATATTATGGAGCAGCTCATGACTCAATAAATGAATAATGTTAATATGTTGAATAGGATTGAAGGAATTGAAGCAAGGAATGCTTACAATGATGAATATAAGCAGAGGAAAGTTCAACATGATATAGCTTACAAGGAGGCTATGGTTAGATATCTTAGGGGTGAGTATAATGTGGAATTTCCAACTTGCCCCAACTTTATGCTGCAGATCATGAAGAAGAAGAAGAAGAAAAAGAAGATGATGATGATGATGAGGAAGGGGATGAAGATTGATATTTTAGGAGTTTATTTTGTTTGTTATTTTGATTGTTTGAAGTTTGTTTTAATTGAAACTGTTGTAGTAAGAACTTCATTTTAATGATGTGTTGTGGACCTAATTTGTAATATTAATTGTAGATTTTTTACTTTTTCTGCATTTTTAGTATTTTTAGTTTTTGTTTCTGTTTTAAATTTTCAGCAAATCTTTTAAAATATATTATGTTTTATATAATATTTTAAAGCATGTATACTTTTTTAAAGTTAGTACATGCAGTATGCAAAAACCCAGTTTCATACTCAGAAATCCTCTACATGTTATTTTTTATCTTTATGCATTTATTGTTTTCTTTCACCAGCTAAATTTTGAACAGAACATTTTCAAATTACTTAAAAATTTATGTTTGAGGGAAGGAAAAATTACTCTTATAAAGAAGTTAACTAATTTTTATTTGTCCTCAATTAACTATTTTTTTAAAATTAATTTAACATGACCTGAGATATTAAGATTTAACTTTGAATGACTAGACTTATGTTTGCAAATATTCTGGTAAATTTAGGTGAAAGTTTTTAATAATGAAAGTCAATTCTAAGTTAAGGATGTTTGGTATGAAAGGATAAGACTATATTTTTCTATTTAAAGTAAAGAAAATTATATTTTTGAAGTATTAAAAATTTAAGAGTTTCATGTAAGAAGAAAAGAGTGATATTTCTTGAAAAGTCATAAACTAATATGAATTTATAAAGTGAAGAAAGGTAAAGAGTTTTAACTTTAAAAAGAAGATAGTAAAGTTAAAAATTATTAAAGGCTATCCAGATATAGTAATCCACACTTACAAAAGAAAGAGAAAAAGCGAAAAAAATAAAAGAATAAAAAATGATTGAGGAGAAGCTTGAGGAGATGCCTAATAAAAAATTGGCTTCACTTGAATCAACTTAAGGAAAAGACTTTATTACATTTTCTAAGCTTGTATTGAAGTATTAGCACCATTACTAGTAAAGTTTTCATGAAATTCCTTTTCATCTGAATGTTCTAAGTACTCTTGATGCAACAAATTACAATTCTTCTTAAAATGAATATAGATTTAGAAATCTTAAATTTGACTACTAAGTACTCTTAGACTGAGAATTTGAATCTAAGTTATTATAGATTTTTCTTGAATTTACTATGATATTTATTAAACTAAAGTATATAAGTTATAAATTAATCTCTATTATGAGTCATATGCTTTTATGTAATAGAAGTCCCACTTGAGGACAATTAACATTCAAGTTTGGGGGATTTGATACATCAAAATGCTATGTTGTTTTAAGTATACATTTTATGCTTAATTTTGGTGATATTACACTTTAAAGAGGGGTATTTTCATATTTTTGTTACAGGTATATCAATTTTACGCATTTGGAGCAAAAGTAGCAAAAAGATGAAATTTGGAGCCAAAACAATGAATTTTGAGATTCTGGCGCCAGAATTGGCACCTGAAGCGCCACTTTATAAAGAGCTAGCGCCTGAAGTACCATTTGACAGAGAACTATTACCTGAAGCACCAAATTTGACTGAAGCGCCAAAAGCCAGAACAACATCGTCTTAAGCAAGTTGGCGCCTGAAGCGCCAAAAACAACTTTTTGTGGATTAAGGCGGTTTAGGATAAATCTTGCTTGAATTCCAACAGGGACACTTTTTCTAAACACCCCATGGACTGATTCAATGCATCTAGAAACTTTGGAAGGTTCTTTTATGAAGGGATGTCTCTTGGATCAATAAACATATTATTTGGAATTCAAACGGGTTAACTTTTGGATAGAATTTTAGATGGAATTTTGAATTCTTTTTAGAGGGAGACAACCTCTAATAAAAGAGAGGGAAGTCTAGGGCTTGAAAGAGTAGGGGGTGGGGGCAAAAGAGTTGGTGTAGAGAGATTTTTGAAGAAGGCAAGAGAGAGAGAGAGAGAGAGAAAGTTAGGGGCTTAGAGATTTTCTTCAAGGATGGTAAGAGGAGAGGGAAAGTGAGAGATTTCTTCTTCATTACTTTTGTAAGATAGAATTGAGAGTGCTTGTAAAGAGGGAAAGTGATTGAAGAGAATTTCTAGGGATTTGTTTGGGAAGGATTATGAGATAAGTTGTGTTCTTTTATTTCTTTATTTTGTAAACTTATTTTTATATATGAAATCCGTGTTTTATCATATCCTTCTCATGAATTCTGAGAAGTATTCTTTATCCTTCTCCCTACTTTGAGATATGTTTTTATGAATAATTAATTTTGTTTTATACAATTCTAAATGTTAATAATTTGTGATGATTTTGAACTCCGATCTTCATTTACTTTTCGATATGACCAACTGAAGTGCTAAAATGTTTTGAGAAACATATATTCCTAAAGGGATATGATTTCTATAACATATTGAGAATCACATTTGAATCCATGGGAGAAGATGTCATCCATGGGAATGAGTGCAAATAAATAGGGAAATATATTTTGTTGGATGCAGAATTGGAGATTTTAAGGTGATAGATTAAAATCTCCAATTTGGTCCAGTTGATTAGAAACTAATGTAAGACTGTTAGCCCTCAGGTGAGGGAGTAGTGGGAGCTCTAGAGTGACAGCCGATATCCTCCTAGCCTTACCACGAAATTAAGGACCATACACTAGATTAGTTAATATTATTTATGCACTTG
>NEWO01001365.1:36993-50860 GCA_003013225.1 Phalaenopsis aphrodite | reverse complement strand
GGATTCTAATATAAAATGTTCCAAATTTGAACCAATCCCCTTTCACACCTCTATGTCCGATTTCGTTGAAGAGTCTTACCCTTTGAAATTCCTTGAAGATAATATTCCTTGATTTTTATCGAGAGTCTTCTTAAGTGACTTTAGTCATTTAAGATGTAATTAACTATAGGGGCTTGCCCTTATAGGAAGCATGCCTGAACCCAGCTTAATATAAACCTTATTTTATCCTTTATATTAAATAGGGGAACTTGTCGGCAAATTCAAAGGTTTCGTAGACCAAACGGACGTCATATTTTCCTTAGTTTATTTTGATCGAGTCTTATCCTCAAGTCTTGTGTTTATCCTTCGGGATAGATATAGAATTTCAGGTACAGTGCTCTTTCATTTTAAACTATGAAAAATATGGAGTCAGTTTGATTTCATACTTCAATGTCATTCCGAAGCGGGTGAAGGGATTTTGATTCCGACAGCTTCTTACGGGCAGCCCCACAAACCAACCCGAAATAACGCCGACAGGGTGCCTAAAAAACCTCTTCAAAATTTGTCGAAACCGAAATTACTCGTCTAGTAACTGCCACTGACACTTAAGCGCGGGATCCCTGGTCCTTAGACGCGGCCTTCTCTATTTACCTGGCACTTAAATGTCGGATGTGACACTCAGGCGCCAAAACCCATTTGCACATTTTCACCTTTTTGCTCCAAATTTGATCCTTTTTCACTCGTTTAAGAATATTTCACCCATTTTACTTGAATCTGCATAAAAAATACAAAAATACCTTCCATTAAAGCACAATATCTCAAATATATATATATAAATGTGTCTAAAAACACTATATATTTTAGGTGTATCAAAATCCCCCAAAATTAAAATGTTTTGTGTCCTCAAGTGAGACTTCAATCTTTAAAAACTACATATGTATGATATGTATATGAGTTTTTTTAGAAGTTACTAAAATTTAGATTTAGAAATATAGCAATCTAATTTAAAAAAAATATTCAGTAAATGAGACCAACTTAAAGTTTAAAATTTCTTAAAGTTAAGAAAGATGAAAATATGAGTTTCTTTTTAATTTAGAAATGTATTGTAGATTTTCTAAATTTAGAATTTAGTTCTTTTATTATCTCCACTTAAAAATTTTCATTAAAAAAATTTTACTTACATATTATATCTATAAGCTTAAAAGTTTCTCAAGTCTTATACTTTGAAAAGATCAAATGTAGAACAAATTTTTTATTTGGCACTAATCCTCAAGCTTCTCCTTCCTAATTTTTTTCTCTTTTTCCTTTTATTTTTTTTTTCTTTTCTTTCTTTTTCTCTTTTCTTTTTCTTTCCTTTCTTTTTTTCTTTTCTTTTTCAGGTAAGGATTACAATATCTGGATAGGCCTTTAATGAATTTGAATTCCACTTCTCCTTTCCTAAAGCAAAGTCTTGATATAAGTCTTTTACTCATAAGTATAATGATAGTTTTGAAAATTATTTTAATAAAAGAAATTAAAGTATTAAATATAAAAGTCTAAATTATCTAAAATTTTTAAAAATATAATTTTTCTTACTAAAGATAGTTACTTATATTAATCATTTTCTCATCTAAAAACTTTTTAACTTAAAGTTTTTCTTCATTAATAAAAATTTTAACTAAATTTTCTTACACATTTCTAAAATCAAATTTTACTTCCCTAATATAACTTCATATACTTAATCAATTTTTTTCTTTTCAAATCAAATTCACTTGTAGCATATTTCAGAACAAATAAAAATCCAGTTTTTAAAATATTTTTCATCCCCCCAAACTTAAATTTTTAACAGATTAAACAATTTAACATCAGATATATATAAGCAAGAATGAAAATTTTAAAATAGCATGCTAACATGAATTTTAAACCCTAATGATACAAGTATAAAACTAAAAACATGAGTAAAATTAATTTTTGATCAAATTTTCTATATTTTCATTTTACTTTAACATATAGAGAATTAATATACTTCTAAACAGCATGTATAAACATAAAAGCAAAAATACACACTACTGACATCACAATTTTAACATAAAGACAAATTTGCAAACATGATAAAAGAAAAATAAAGGGTAACACTTTCTGAATTTCAAGTTTAAGATCTAAGTTAACAAGATTTTCTACTTTATAATATATTTGAAATTAAGTTAAGTTCTAAACTAACTAAATCACACTACTAAACACAAAACAACAGTTACCACCCTAAAATTTAAAAATAAAGTACTAACTACCACAAATGTCTTAATAGCAATAAAACATAAAAGTCCAAAACACAATATCGTCCAAAATAACACACAGATGCAAATGTAGCAAGCCCAGGCCACATAGTTCATATCATATTACAACCATAAAATAAATCTCTTAGCTCTACTCTTCGTCCTTAGAATCACCGCTATACCATTTTTCTGCAGGCTCATAATCAGGATATCGAGGATATGGATAAAATTGCACTCCTGGGTCACCTCTAATCAGGCTCTCCAAAGATGAGTGGAATTTCTCTTCATAATCACTCTTCCTTCTATTATAACTATTAGTATGATATGTAAAACGCTCTAAATTTTGTACCTTATCCATGGTAAAATTTATATTATTCATCATCTTCTACAATAACTCATCTCAGATATGAGTAGACATACCTTAAGATGTAGAAGCACGTGAAGTAGATGGTCTAGATGAAGAAGCAACAGAGGTAGATGCAGTAGACGTTTCCATTCCATAGCTCCTGAAAAATCCTCCTCTCTAGCCAAAAATTGAATGCTCAGAAAATGTCTTCACATTTACCTTCGTGATGGGCTTTAGAGGTAACAAAACTTCCTTCCAACTATCATATTTAACCCCAACCTGCTCGCACAAAGAAAAAATCAAGGAAGCAAATCCAAGACCTACAGTTGTAATAGCTGTAGCAGAACTGATGATAGTCTGACAGATCAAAGCTCCAATGTTGATGAGCTTTCCCTCTTGAATACAATAGTTCAACATTGATCTTTCTCTGGTCACTTCACTGAGATGATTGGTCAGAAGCAGACAAGAAGAAATGAAATAGTGGCTGGCCTTTGAAGGTGCACATAACTTTGAAGTTGGGAAATTTACTCTCCCTCATTGGTAATCTTCCAAAGTCCTCCCTCAATAGTCAGGTATGAAATAATCTCACCTAACTTCGCTTCAGTAGGACTATAATTTGAATAAAAGAATAAAGTATCCGGTGATAAATGGTAAAATAAGTTGATTACCTCTAGCAAAAAAGTACCAACTTTCCTCGAACCATAACTAGATTATCTTCAGCTTCAGGGAGATTTGCATAGAAATCCCTCACAATAGAAATCACTACGACAGCTGAGAAACAACATAACTGTTCCCACAGTCGACGAACAATTAAATCTTCCACTTCTCCACCCGAATTTCTAAAACATCGCTTTGGAATCAATTTTCATGACTGTAGAGCATCATTGTATCGATCTTGAGCTTTTGAACTAACAAATTTGCTCGAATCAAACGGGCTTTTTCCTCTATTCCTCTTCATTCTTGGTGTCATTCTACAAATTTTATAAATTCCAAAAATAACTTCAAAAATCAAGTTTAAATCACTAAACTAAACTTCCAAAAGCACAAACTAAACTTCCCAAGTAATTTCCATAGACTTTTCCTCATTTTTCACCATGAATAGTAAATTTTCAAATTTCTCCAAATGTGCTCAAAATATATGGTGAAAATCCAAAATTTTTGCATAGAAGTAAAGCTCTTACCTCAAGGAAACCGATTCTAGCAAATTTTTCTTGATTTCACAAGGAAATCTCCACTTAATGGTGTTCCCTAGCCTTTAAAATCATGATTTTTAGACGTAGAAGATGACGGGAGGCGTTAAAAATGGCATTTTCGGGCCAAAATTTCACTTTTAACCGTTCGCGAACCGGTTTTCGTGAACTTGCGCTTAAGCGCGGGTAAGTGGCGCTTAGGCGCCTGCCTCTTGGGTTAGTTCGTGCTTAAGCGCGATATGTGGTGCTTAGACGCCAGTGCATTAGTTTTGAAATCTTAAAATTTAACTAAAATGCACTATTTGCCAAAGTAAACCACCCCGAAATGGTTTCATAACACTTATTAACTATTTCAATTTCAGGCTAAAACAACACAAAATTTTCACACAAAAAAACTTATATTAATTCACAAACAAGTGTAAATACTATCGACACTTAATTCTCACTCCAAATAGTCTCGGACGAGAAAATTTTCTTAAGTACAAAACACTTAACACACATTCACAATTAAACACATGAATAAAATAAACACTAAGACATGTCTTAAACACTAAAAAAACTTAAAGACAATGACTTTAATCACACAAAAACGAACATAGAACCTAATTCTATTCTTCATTAGAAGGAACAAATTCAAGACTTTCATTAGTCTCTCCTGGGGCAACTGGAATATAAAGTTGATAAAACAGATGGTTATGACGTGCTCTGATGCAGTCTTCTTTAATCCACTTTTGCTTAAGAAACATCTCCTTATTTGCTTCCTCTATATAACTAGTGTGGCTAAATTACATTTTCAATTGCCATCCAAAATGCTCAAGATGTGCATGAATTTCCAATACCTTAGTCTCCAATACATACACGGTACTGGCTAAATTGCATTTTCAATTGCCATCCAATATGCTCTAGATGTGCATGAATTTCCAATACCTTAGTCTCCAGTACAGACATGGTATTTTCAATTTTATTGATTTTCTGTGATATTCCTTCAATAATAACAGCTAAGAAACTGTTATACATCTCTTGTGCACTTTGATTAATGAATTTCGTTCTCATGGTATCTTCTTTCTTCTTCAAATCCATCTCTCATGAAGACATCCTTTTAAAATTCTCTCTCTTTTAGACTTTAGGGCTAGAAATGATTTAGGGTGAAATTCCTTCATTAAACCCTTCTATTTATAAACCTAAATCCTGTCAATAACTTCTAGACACATTTAAAAACTACCAAGACATGTTTTTGCAAACTTCTAGGTGGTTTTTCCTTCTAAAATATTAATTTTGCATATGTTTTTAAACCGTCGCGCTTAAGCATCAGATTTGGCGCTTATGCGTCAGGGCACATTTTTGTAGATATCAACTTAACGTCCAAATTCTCATTTTAACATATCTAGATCACTAAATAAAGTTTTAAAATCAATACTAACACATAATAGTCTAAAAAATATTACCTTAATTTTCTTAATCACACATAAAACATCAATAAAAACAAAAACACACTAATACTTATGGGTTATCTCCCACAAAGCGCTTGGTTTTACGTCATCAGCCTGACGTAACCAGTACTTACTCTGGTTGACCTAACATCATTCCATCATTAAACTCCTATTGATGTCCATTCACTTTAAAGATTTTCTTAGACTTAGAATCTTTAATATCCACAGTTTTAGAAGGATAAACTTTAATCACAATAAATTGACCCATCCACCCACACTTAAGTTTGCCTGGAAATAATCTTAACCTTGAATTATATAGCAAGCTTGTTGCCCTCGCTGAAAATTTTTAGTAAGAATCCTTTGATCATGCTACATCTTCATCTTTTCTTTATAAATTCTGGCACTTTCATAAGACTAATTCCTTATCTCTTCTAGCTCATTTAATTATAATAATCTTTTCACACCAACATCTTTCAAATTATAATTGAACTCTTTAATTGCCTAATATGCTTTATGCTTATGTTCAACTGATAAGTGACAAGCTTTCCCAAACATTAGCCTATATGGGGACATTTCAATCGGAGTTCTATATGCAGTTCTATAAGTCCACAAAGCATAGTCAAGTTTGACTGACCAATCCCTTTTTGTTGGATTCACAAATTTTTCCATAGTTATTTTAATAGCCCAATTGGATAATTCAGCCAAACCACTTGTCTAAGGATGATAAGCAGTAACAATCTTATGATTTATATGATATTTCTTTAATAACATTTCCATTATGAAATTTCTAAAATGACTTCCCCCATTAGTAATGATAACTCTTGACATCCCAAATCTACAAAATATATTCGTTTTCATAAAATTTGCAACACATTGCGCATCACATCGAGGTAAAGCAACATCTTCAACCCATTTGGATACATAGTCCATTGCTAATAGAATATATAAATTTCTAAAAGATGGTATAAATGGTCCCATGAAATCTAATCTCCAAACATCAAATATTTCAACTTGTAGCATATAATTGAGGGGCATCTCATTTCTTCGAGAAATATTACCTACTCTTTGACATCTATCATAAGTTTTGATATAAGCATTAACATCTCTAACATCTCTATATATTTTAGGTGTATCAATCACTAATTTACCTCACCTAATAAATTTGAGGGAAATTAGGAGATATTTAGGACATGCTGGATTCTATAAGCGATATATTAAAGAATTCTAAAAGATTTCTAAGCCTGTATGCCATTTACTCAAAAAATATGTAATTTTTAATTTTAATAAGGAGTGCTTAAGAGATTTTGAGCTATTAAAAGAAAAAATAGTCACTGCATCAATTATTATTTCACAAGATTGAGTAAAACCTTTTGAATCGATGCGTGATGTAAGTGATTATGCTATTAGAGTTGTTTTAGGATGAAAACAAGATAAGATTTTCAAAGTAATTTAATATGTTAGTAGAACTCTTAATGAAACTCAAATTATTTATACCACAACTGAGAAAGAGTTATTAGCAATAGTATATACTTTTGATAAATTCAGATCATACTTAACTGAAATAAAAATGTTGTGCATACAGATCATTCTTCTATTAAATATTTAATGAAAAAGAAGGATGCAAAAGCAAAACTGATGAGATGGATTCTTCTTATGCAAGAATTTGACTTTGAAATAGTAGATAGGAATGGAGTTGATAATCAAATTGTTGATCATCTGTTCATGCTTGAATTAGAAAAATTATTCTGTTATGAAAAAGAAATTAATGAATATTTTTTAGATGGAAAATTGTTCAATATTTATGAGTGGTGTGTACCATGGTATGTCGACATTGTGAACTTTATTGTCAGTGATCTTATACCATATGGTCTGACATAGAAATAGAAGAGGAAATTTTATCTGAAGGTAGGACTTATTTTTGGGATGACTCATTTTTATATGAACAAGGAAATGATCTAATTATTCGAAGATATGTGCCTTTAGAAAAAACTTATGAAATTATCCAAAATATCACAATTTTGATTTGTGGAACATTTTGGTGTTGATAAAACAACATACAAAATTTTGAAATCAAGATTTTATTGGCCTACAATATTTAGAGATATTGATACTTCTGTCAAAACTTGTGATTGATGCCAAATTATAGGAAATATTGTTAGAAGAAATTAGATGCCTCTCAATTATATGTTGAAAGTCAAGATATTTGATGTTTGGGATTAGATTTCATGGGACCATTTATACCATCTTTTGAAAAATTATATATATTGTTAACAGTAGACTATGTATCCAAATGGATAGAAGTTGTTATTTTGCCTCCATGTAATGCTCAAAGTGTTGCAAAGTTTTTAAGAACGAATATATTTTGTAGATTTAAGATACCGAGAGTGATCATAACTAACGGTGGAAGTCATTTTAGAAATGCAGTAATGGAGAAATTTGTAAATAAATATGATATTAACCATCAAACTACTACTACTTATCATCCTCAGACAAGTGGTTTAGCTGAATTATCCAATCCTGAAATTAAAAGAATTTTCAAAAAATTTGTGAATCCAACAAAAATGGATTGGTCCGTCAAACTTGATTATGCTTTATAGGCTTATAGAACTGCATATAGAACTCCTATAGGAATGTCCTCATATAGGCTAATATTTGAGAAAGCTTGTCATTTACCAGTTGAACTTGAGCATAAAACATATTAGACTATTTAGGAATTCAATTATAATTTAAAATATGCCGGTGAGAAAAGACCATTATAGTTAAATGAGCTTGAAGAGATAAGGAATGAATTTTATGATAGTGCTAAGATTTTTAAAAAAAAGATGAAGGTGTAACAAGTTTTGCTATATAATGCAAAATTAAAATTCTTTCCAGAAAAACTTAAGTCCAGGTGGATGGGCCCATTTGTTGTGATAAATGTTTATCCCTATGGAGCTATGGATATGAAAGATCTTAAAATTGAGAAAATATTCAAAGTGAATGGTCGCAGACTGAAACCTTAATTTTTTGGGAGATCAAATTAAATTAGATGATCTTATGATGTTGGGTCAACTAGAATAGCACTGGTTACGTCGAGCTGATGACGTAAAACCAAGTGCTTTGTGGGAGGTAACTATTAGTTGTCAGTGTGTACTTGTTGTAAATGATATGTTGTTGATTTTGATTAAAAAATTTGGTATTATTTTTGAATATATAATGATATATTGGAGATTATAAGACCTTAATTGAATACTTAGATGAGTTAGAATGCATATTTGAATGTTAAGCAGGCCTGTGCTAAAGTAAGCACCGACGCTTAAGTGCCAACATGTGGCTCTTAAGTGCAGTAGTTAAAAAAACATGTAAAGTTAATATTCTAGAAGGATTGAACGTGTTTTAGTGGCTTTAAATGTGATTTGGTGGATTTTAAACATGAGTAGTGAGTCTAGGCTTCATCCAAGGCCTATAAATAACATGAGAATGAAGAGAATTTTTACCACACTTTAAATTTTCTTTCTAAAGTCTAAGTGAAGAGAAAAAGAGTGAGATAATTTGCAAAAATGTCTTCTTGGGAGATTGAAATGAAGAATAAAGAAGAAGCCATTAAGAAGAGGTTTTTGAGTCAAAGTGCACAAGAATTATACAACAGATTCATAGTCGTTAGTATAAAAGGAATAACGGAGAAGATTGCAAAGATTGAGGCTAACATGGCTTCAATTGAAGCAAAAGTGAATGAGACTAACACACACTTGGAGCATATTGAATGGCAACTCAAAATGCATTTCAGTCATACAATTCATATAGAAGAAGTGGACAAGATAATGTTTTTGAAAAACAAGTGGCATAAAGAAGACTCAATGATAGTTCTTCAGCGCCATTCGTTCTATCAAATCTATATTTTGAATGTCCTTGAAGAAACAAGTGGAAGGAGTGAGGCCATGATATGTTCCATTAGAAGGAGAATGTAATTAAGTTTGAGAGTCTAGCTTGTTTGTTCGTAGTTAGTGTTTGTTTGGTTTATGAGTTTTGATGTTAAGTTTGTTTTGTATTTGAATTGATGTCTTTAGAAGATATCTCATCCAAGAATCTTTGAATTGAAGAAAATATGTGTAAATTGTGCTTGTATTTGTTTTTAAATAATTAATGAAAATGTTTGATTGTGTGGAAAATTATGTGTTATTTAATGTTGAATCGAAATTGAGAAAGTTTGTGAATTTTGAGAAAGAGGAGAATAGAAGGGGAATAAAATAGTTATTAAAATTTATAAAATCATTTAGGTGTGGATGACTTACCCATGATGTGTATTTAACTTAAAAGTTAAGAATATCAAAATTTGTGCACTAGCGCCTAAGCGCCAAAACCACACGCTTAAGCGCAGGTTACACGAGAGGTAGTGACCTAAGCGCCGATCAATCACGCTTACGTGATAGTTCACTTAAACCGGTTCACGAATAGTTAAAGGTGAAAAATTGAATAAAAAATTAACATTTTTACCCCGAACGTCATCTTCTTCCTCTGCCGTTCGTGATTTTGGATTTAGGGCACCTCTAAAGTTGAAGATTTCTTGGTGTAATTGATCAAACTTCATTAGATTTCATCTTCTCAAGGTGAGATCTTCACTTCTTTGTAGAAAGTTTTTACCATATATTTGGAGTACATTGTGGAATTTTTTGAAAATCACTATTCATGGTGAAAACTTAAGAAAAATCTATGGAAAATACACGGAAATGATAGTTTATGTTTTTTTAAGTTAAGTTTAGTGATTTAGACTTCAGTCTAAGATTTATTGAGAATTTTATGTGAATTTTTGTAAAATGGCACCAAAATGAAGAGGATCAATGGGAAGTCTACTTTTGATTCAAGAAAAATTGTTAGTTTAAAAGCTAAGGATCGATATGCAGAAGCGATGCAGTCGAGAAAGTTGACTCCTGAGAGGTGTTTTAAAATTTTGGACAGAGCTGTGGAGGGTTTGATAATCACTTGACAGATGGAATGTTTTTTTTTTTTCTGCTGTAGCAGTCATTTCTGTAGTTCAGGAGTTTTATGCTAATCTCTATGAGGCAGTGAAAGATCAAGTTATGGTGAGAGGGAAATCAGTAATTTTTTCCCCAGAGGTAATCAATTCGTTTTACTAGCTGCTCACAACTTTATTATGTTTTTATTCAAATTATAATCATACTAAGGGAGATTTAGATTAATTTATTTCTTCATTGATTGCGGGAAGAGGATTTTGGAAACTAATGAATGATAGGAGAGTGAATTTTCCTGTGCAAAGCTTGATGCCACAAAAAAGTGTCGCACTACTTTATTTCAGCTTGTCTACTTCCTACAAATCATTTTAGTGAAGTTACAATAGAGAGAGAGAGCCATTTTGAACTACTTTATTCAGCAGTCAAATTTTATTGATATTGGATATGTACTCTATTAGGTGCTCACTAATTCTATCAGAGCTGACACTATTGCAGGTTTGGGATTTACATCCTTAACTTTTCCTTAAGTGAGTAGACTAGTGTAAGATTTGATAGTTAGGAAGAGATTCTGCAGCCACTAAAGCCTATTATGAGTGTCAATGTGAAATCTTATTCAGAACATTCTATATTTGGCTGGAAGGGAGGATTTTCTAGAGTTTTTGGTGCTTCTATGTCTTGTGCTTCTTCTTCATGAGCATCTACATCACAAGGTCAATCGACTAGTCCTGATTTGCAATCATAATTAATGCAGAGGATGTTAGATAACATCAACTACACTGTGGATAAGGTACTGAATTTAGAGAACTACATAAGACATATTTATACTTATATGAAGAGACATAGTGATTATGAAGAAAGTTCACACACATCTTTAGAAAGCATTCTCAGAGGTGATTAAAGTGTGGTATTTCCTTCATATCCACAGTATCCTCACTATGAGCCTACAAATTTTTTGGATGATGATGATGATAATGAGGAGGAGGAAGAGGATTGATTTGAATATTTTATTTTTAAATTGTTCAACTTTTATGTGTTGTAGTTGTTTGAACTTCTACTCTTTTATATGTTATTGTTTGTTGTAGTTGTTTGGACTGCTACTGTTATATGTGTTGTTATTTGTTGTGTTGGATACTATTGTGATGTTTAAAAATGTGTGTGTGTTGTTGTAAGTAGTTATGTTTTGTTTTTCTGTTAGTGATTGAGTGAACATTGTTATTTAGTTGTATTGTGTTGGTTTGTGAAGAACTTATTCCAGAGATATTAGGAATGTTTATAGTATTGCTAACTTTCACTTAAGATCTTCATGTTTAAATTTTCAAATTACTGTCATCTATTCTCTGTAAGTTGTAGTCATAAATTTATGTTAGTTTGTGTTTATTTTCTTTTATGTTATCCTCCACTGCATAGAAGTCTGTTGAATGTCATATATGTTAAAATTAAGTTAAAATTTGATCAATTTATTTTTACTCCTGTTTTTAATTTTTGTACTTGTATATTTAGAAATGAAAATTCTCGTAAGTATATTATTTTAAGTTTTCATTCTTGCATAGATATATATATATTATGCTAAAATGTTTTGTTTCATAAAAAAATTTAGGTTTGGGGGGATGAAAAACAATTTCCAAAACTTGAATTTTATTTGTTCTCAATTGTGCTACAAATAAATTTAATTTTGCTTGGAAAAAAATGATTATGTGTATGAAGTTCTATTAAGGAAGTAAGACTTTGAAAATATAAATGATTAAGAAAATTTAGTTGAAACATATAGCGACGAAGAAAAATTTAAAGTTAAAAATTTTTAGTGTAGAAATGATTAATATTGTGTAACTATATCTAGTAGGAGAAGTTGTATTTTTTAAAAATATTGAAGGATTAGACTTTTATTTTTAATATTTAAATTTTTTTAATTAAAAGTAATTTTCAAAAATATTATTGAATTTTTAACTAAAGGATATATATCAAACCTTTGATTTAGAAAAGGAAGAGTGGAATTCAAAATCATTAAAGGCCAATCCAGATATAGTAATCCTCAACTAAAAAAAAAGGAAAAAAAAGAGAGAAAAAGAAAAAGGAAATAAAGAGAAAAAGGAAAAGTAAAGTTGAAAACAAGAGGAGAAGCTTGAGTATTAGTGCCTAATCAAAAATTGGTTTCACATATGATCTTTTTAAAGTATAAGACTTGAAAAACTCTTATGTTTAAGGATATAATATTGTAAGTATAATTATTCTTAATAAAAAATTTAAGTGAAGGAGATAGAATGCCTAAACCCTATATTTGATAAATCAGCAAGTATCTCTGAACTAGATAGGAAATCAAATTTTCAAACTTCTTCACATTAAAAATTTCTAAACTCAAAGTTGATCTTATTTACTAAAGTTTTTTTCTAAATTTGATTACTGTATTTCTAGAACAAAATTTTAGAATATCATAAAGAAACTCATTAACATAATCTGCTTATTTTGGTTTTGAAAGATTAGAGTGTTACTTGAGGACAAGTAACATTTTAATTTTGGGAGATTTTGATACACCTAAAATATATAGCATTTATGTACACATTTTTATACCTATTTTTTAGTATAGAAGATATTTGTGTGTTTTTTTCAGGTATAACTAAATGGATGAAATATGTTGAAAGGAGTGAAAAATAATCAAATTTGGAGCAAAAATGAAGGTGTGAGAATAAAGTGTGGTGCCTAAGCACCCAGGACTGATGCTTAAGCATCAAGAGATAGAGAAGGCTGCACCTAAGCGCTGAAGACCTCATATTTACATGCTAGAGGTAGTTATGATGAAAACTCAAGGAGTTTTGGATGAATTTTGAAGGCGTGTTTGAAGCAACTCTTGGTGAAAATGTGAATTATAGTTAATGGATGCAAAAATACATTGAAATGGCTCTTGAAAAGAGGCAACTCTTGGAAGATTCATTGAATGCGGACACATTTTGAAGTGACACCAAAGTACATTTTAGAAAACTATAAAAAGGAGGACTTGGATTGAAATAAAAGAGAAGAGAAGAGATAGAGATAGATAGAGAGATAGAAGTCGTAGGACACTTTTGGAGAGTAAAAAATAAGTTGTAGGATTTTATTTAGGTCTTCTTCTCACTTTTCTCATTCCTAATGAAAGAGAAAGTGATTAGATCAGCCAAGTAAGAAAACATTATTGTATATTAGTAAGATAGAAAAATTTTACCCTATAGGGTTGGGCAACCAGACCTAGGGAGGATTGTAAGAGAAAGGAAGAGATTCAAAAGAACTTTAAGAGTTTGGTGGAGAAAAAATTGATATCAGTTTTTATCTTTGTGACTATATTTGATTTTAATTTATACTTCTTGTGTTTTTACATGATTTCTACTTTTAAACTTAATTTTTGTTGTGTTTTCTACATGAATTCTGAGTAGCTTTCTATATCTTTTTCTTTAAAATGATAAGTAATTAAGGGTTTTATGGAAGTTGTGTGAAGTATTGATCTATAATGTTGGAATAAGTTGTGATGATTTAATCATTGTGCTTCATTTACTTCTTGATTTGGCCAATTTAGATGTTTAATTTTTTTGTGAGAACTTGTAAGATCTGTGATGGTATTGTCTAAGTCAACTAATAGTAGAATCACATTAGATCGTATGGATGAGAATGTAATTCATATGATTGAGTGCAAATAAATAGGGAAATTAACTTTGAAGGGTGTATGTTAGAGGATTTTAGAGTGACAGACTGAAGC
>NEWO01001364.1:2972-13112 GCA_003013225.1 Phalaenopsis aphrodite | reverse complement strand
ATATATATATATATATATATATATATATATATATATATATATATATATATATATATATATATATATATATATATATATATATATATAACTTTTAGAAAAATATGAAATCAAACTGATCCCATATTTTTCATAGCTAAAACGAAAGAGCATTATACCTCAAACCCTATATCTATCCTAAAGGATAAACACAAGATTTGAGGATGAGACTCGATCAAATAAACTAAGAAATATATGAAATACGTTTGTTCTGCGAAACCATTTTATTTACCGACAATTTCCTCTATCTAATATGAAGAATTAAATAGGGTTTATATTAAGCTGGGTTCAGACAAGCTTCCTATAAGAGCAAGCCCCTAGAGTTAATTACATCTTAAATGATTGAAGTCATTTAAGAAAATCTCTTGATAAAAATTAGGAAAATATTATCTTTAAAGATGTCAAAAGAATATAACTTTTCAATGAGATTAGACAAACGAGGAGTGAAATAGAGATGGCTCAAATTTGAAACATTTATTGTAGAATCCAAAGGAGGAAGAACTAGAGGATGTCATAGATCCGAAGGAGAACCTCGGTGACTTCCAAGTCTATCCTATTGTTTGGATTCAATTTTGAGGAGAAATATGTAGGTATTGTATCCTGCCAGTTTTATTTGTTAGGGCTTACATTCGTGCAAAACAATCACACAAATAGCCTGGAAGATGTGAGGGTTTAAGTTGTGACAAACGACAACCTCAGAATCTTAAGACGAGTTAGGACTTAGATTGTACAGCTGAGCTGTATAAAGGCCTAAAGATGTGGTGATGATTTATGTTGCATAAGCAAACTATCTCAAAGTTTTATGGCTTGGTTATTTAATACTAAGGAAAGAAATTGGTTTAGCTGGGGAAGACATGTTTTGCTGTTGAAGATGGTTGTGTTGCCCACAGTGTTAGCTCCAGGCTCCTTGTCGTGATAAGTTTGAGTTTTTTAGTGTGTCAAGTTATGGTGTCAAATCAGACGGCCCTATGGTTGTAGCTCTTTAAATATTATGAGGCATGTTAAAGTTGATTAGAGCAACACCGGTTAGGATCTTATGGTTCCCTCATTTTGGTACCACTATTTTATATTGGATTTACTTAGTCCAAATGAATTTACTAAATTCAACTTAATGAGTTCCATACTTTCATTTAGACCATGGGAAGCCTTGTTACCGACCGTAGGTTACCTCCTCCGAGGGATTCATGATCATCCATTAGAGACATCTTAATTTAGTTGTAGTTGTGATTTTTGTGATGTTTGTGATTAAATTTTGAGTTATTTTATATTTAAATGTTGTGGCGGTGAATTTTATCTTGGTTTATTTTAATTTGGTTTTGGTTTTTTGTTTATCCTAACAGTTTTGGTTTTCATGTAGCGTGACATCATTGTTTAACATGCAAGTTCGTAAGCATGAAAGTATAGTGCGGAAAGTAAAAGAGAAAATAATACTATAAACTGTAAAAGCATACCTGGCGAGTCTTCTCGTTTCCACCTTATGAAATGTCAGTACTTTCAAGGCATGTATGTAATGTTGCAAGGAATTTAAATTGCATGAGTAGATGAAGGTTTAGCTACCAAATCCCACATTATGATTTAGTTGAATCTCGGAAGATCCTTGTAGATGATTTTAGGACAAAATACGATAAGTTCAATTTGTCCTTCAAAACATCCAAAAGATTCCAAAGTGCTCGGGATATAACCCTGAACTTCTTTGACGCTCTCTTGAATTATTTCAAGTTCATTTTGAACTTATCATATTGTTCCATAAATCATCTGAGGTTGAAGTGTGACTACACCTTGCTCAGTGAAACTTAAAAATTTAATTATCCCAAGTATAGTGTACTCAATTAATCAATTGATGTTTCATTTAAGAGTTATGTGAGTGAGTGCCCCTAAGGCAAGTTTGAGTTATTTAAAATTGTGATGCCCACAAGTAAAGTTGGACTTGGAGTGTTTAAAGATATTGATCATCAACCCAATTATCTTCTAAATCAAATTGATTGAGCTTAGATATCGAGTTTAGGTCACTATTAAGCCTTACCAATCATGGAATTTGGTAAAGGTTAAGATTTTAGTTTAAGTGATGTGTAGTTTCATTTAAAGCTTTCATTATCACCAATTTTGGGCTTAAGGAAAATAAATTATCATCCTTTCAGCTTAAGCCTCTCACTCAAGAAACTTTTGATATTTGTCAACTTCTAAGTCATGTAGATTAGGGGAGATTATTATCCTTTGATGTTGTGCAAAGGTGGTGGGTGAGTTTCTACCTTATAATCTCATTATATTTCAATCATCCAAACATGTTTATTAGGATCAAAGTTACCCATTTATCCCTAGTTAACCCTAAATTTTGATTAAGGCACCAAAGTTCAAAATGACTACCTTGCGTTTGGGGGACTTCACCTCATAACTCTTTAAACATAACTCAAATGACTTTGAGGATATAAAGTGTTATACCCATGAGGTAATTAAAATTTTAGAGGAGGATATGTGGACCTCTCAAAATTTGCTTTAATTTAGATAATTATTTAAATTTAGAAAATAGGATTTTCAAAAGTTAATTTATTTAATTATTGAAAATAAAATTAATATTCAAGAAAAAAATTTATTAGAGGTTTCACAAGGTTTGAGAAACACTTAGACAAAATTTCGTGATTTTTTGAATCAAATTTCTGTTTTCATTATTTAATTTTAGATCAATTTTCATGATTTATTTAAATAAAAAAAGTATTTTAATTACAAAAATTATTTTTTCTTTTCTTATTAGACTCCTCTAAGTTCAAAAAACTCAGAGAATCAAATTTTGTATTTTTGTGATTTTTAATTTATTTAATATAATTATTTTAGTGAGAAAATATGAAAAATTCACTTTTAAGCCTTTCAAATTTATTTTTAACTTTGAAAAAATTAGGAAAAATGTCTTAATGAATTCTAAGTAATCAGGAGACATTCCCACTCATTTTGAACCATTGTCTGTATTTTTGAAAATTTTGATTATTTTAATTATTTTCAATTCAAAATATATTTGAAAAAAGAAGTATTTTCACAAAAATGGGTTTTATTTTTATAAAATGCCCCTGATCAAAAGGAACTCAGAAAAAATAGTTTTCATAATTTTTCTAAGCATATTTAATTTAATATAATTATTTTTATACAAAAAGCAAGGTTTCCTTAAGAAATCCATTTTAGTGCCTAGACTAAGTCAAATAATTTTGATACTTTTACAGTGGGTAGAAATGTTTTTTTATGAACAATGTGGAGTTGTTTTTGTTAATTTTTTATATTTATTTAATTTACAAAAATTAACAAAAGGTATTTACATTTAACTAAGTATAAAAATTCACAACATGATTCAAAGCATCAAAATATTTTTCCTAGATGTCTCTGACCACAGGAAATCTACTTAAATTGTTCTCATAATTTTCCAAGTGATATTTTGATTTATATAATTAAAATAAGCTAAAATGATCACCTTATCTTGAAAATTAGGGGTAGAAGCATAGAGATGCCCTCTGACCTTGGAAAAATCAGAAGACATGGCCTCTGTAATGAGGAATAAACCCTCAAAATTCCAAGCCATGGTGAAATGTTTTAAGTCATGGAGACTTAAAATACCACAAAGGGTATTTAATTAATTAAAATTTAGGGAGTGGAAAAATAATTTTTATTTTTAGTCCACATTATTCTCCTATGTTCACAGAGAAAGAAGGTATTTTTCTTTTATTTTTATGATTTTTCTAGAGAAAGATATGGATTTTTGAAGTTTAGGCATTTAAAATAATTCAAAAATCCCTATTTTCTACTTATCCACGCGGCGCTGACTACATGCTAGGCAGCTCCGAAGGCTCCACACGTAGCTCCGCCATTTGATGTCACCAACCACGTAGGCAGACCGCACTTTATGCACCATGGATCTGTCTGGCTTGATCTCCTCCATCCATTGGATACACGTGAGATTGGACGGCTCTCCGTTATCGTCCCCAAGTGACCTAACTCGTGAGCCGTTCACGCTAAAACCTTAAGATCTTTGCCTATACTTAACAAAATTGCATGGGGTTTGTTCCTAAACCTTCATCTACTCAAGGCAAACCTATTTATATGGACTATACAGTATGAAATACATTAAATACGTATGGAGAATCGAAACAAGCTCAGTTTAGGGTTGGAGTTCAATACCTTTGTCTGAGAGGGAAGCCTCAATAAGATGTTTGTGGTAGCTTTGAATGGTCCCAACAAACCTCAAGATGAAGTCCCAAGCCTTGGTGAATGGTCTAGGTATAAATTCGATCGAGCTCGATTTTAGGTGTTGATTGAAGTCTATACTATAGGCTGTTTGAGAGGGGGCCTCTGCGGGGGATCAACTCCTCTCACTATGGGGATTGTTTGTGCACAATTAATTGAGGTTTAGTTCAGTGTAGAGCTGTGGGGAAATATGTCCTAGTTTCAACTGAAACTTTGAGCTCAAAATTGAACTCTCCCAGAGGGAACCAGAGGGGGAAAATGGTGGGCTTCAACTGAGGGGGTCCTAGGGAGTCTCTGAAAGCAATTTGACAGAGTTTCCTAAGAAAATTTTCAGCTCTCCTCAGTTGGTCATGGAGGTGACATTTAAATAAAAGTGTCTTATGTGGTTGCCAGAGCCAATTGGGTGGTGGAAAATATTGCTTAGAAGGAGGGTTTTGAAGTGTTAAAGCCGATTGGAATTGACCAGCTCATATGGGTGAGTTTGGGTTTGAATTTGAGCTTGGGGCTTTCGATTTTGGTGTTTTACGGCAACTAGGTTGGCTAGCAAGGCCAGGGGAGGTGGTCAGAAAGTGAGGTGAGCCCGTGGAAGGGTTAATCAATGGCAAGTGATGATGGGGAAGATTTTTGGTTAAGGTCCATAAATGGTCATAAATCCATTAATTTGGGGATCCATTGGTCTATAGTATGTCATGGCCGGTCCAAAGGTGTTTAGCCTTGTCCTTAGGAGGAGCTTAGTGGCAGTGGAGTCATAAATTTGGTGACTTTAGAGTGGTTAGGCCAATTTTGGTGTATGGGTTCAATTTGGGTCCAAATGGCTAAAAGTTTTGTTTGGGTTAGGCTACCCATGACTTTGAGCCCAATTGATTGATCAATATTGTGTAGATGATTGTAATGAAATTTTTTGGTGACGGATTGAAATGATTTTGAGTTCAATTGGGGATTCATTTTGAAGGATTTTGGAATTTTGGTCAATTTGGGTACGTTGGGCTAGACTTGGGCCTAGGTTGGGCTAAGCTTGGGCTAATTCCAAATTGATTGTTTAAAATGGTATAAAGGAACACCATAAAGAGTTTTTCAACATAAATTGGGTGTTAATTTTGGGGTTAGGGCAATCAATTTGGTGGAACTTAGAGACAACAAATTTGGGGAATTCTGGATTTAGGTTGAAATTAAATGAAATTGAGGCCTCACTAAGGGCAATTAAAGGTCAATCTTGATGTGTATGAATGCTATGAAGAGTTTAGGATTCAACTTGAGGCCATTTGAGTAGGCCATGGGGTTCAATTTGGTGGGATTAGGCCATAGGACCAAAATTGTGAGTTTGACTTATATCAAAATTAGGCACAAAGCATGGGCCAATTGAGCTTGTATTTGGTTTAAATTGGTCACATTGAAGGTGAATTTGAGTTTAGGATTGAAATTGGTGGAAATTAGGACCAACTTGATGGACATTTGAGGTAAATTTGGGGAAATTGGTCCCTTAAAAGCAATTTAGGGGTTTTTTTCAAAAATGGTCAAATTGGATAAAATGTGTCCAATTGAGGGGTCCAAATGGGTTTTGGAGACATTTGGAGTGATTTTGGATGATTTGGGAAGGTTTGGGGTGCCAAGGGTATTTTTGTTATTTTAGAAATTTTGGGGTTATTTTGGTAAATTTGGAATTTTGGGTGGTTTTGGATAGCTTGGGTATTTTAAAAAGATTTGAAATGACTTTTGAAAAATTTTAGGTATTTTGGATGAATTTGAGGATTTTAACCAATTTTGGGATTTAGAGGTGTTTAGGTAATTTGGGTAGGTTTGGGGGTAAAAGGCTAAGTTGGATATTTTTTATAGAATTTAGAAGTTAACCACCACAGATGAGCTATGGACCAATGGAATCTCTTTTTGGGTCCTTTATGTACTGGTCTTAGCTAAACCCTAGCCTAGGGCCAGTGGGTTTAGGGGATCATCTACATGAGTCTCTCAAAGGATTAAGGGATCAAAGTCAACAATTTTGGGTATAGGGTTGTGAGTGTGTATAGGTGATAATGAGTGCAAGTGAGTGAAAGTGAGTTCCTTAGCCCTAGACCAACACCTAGAGTCAACCCTAAGGGTAAGCAATCCTATAGGAACTCACCTTGAGCTCCCCCATATTGACCCTACCTACTAAGTGCTAGAGGTTAGGACCAATATGTGGAACTTCAAGTTAAGCAAAGAGGAGTATAGAATTTCTAATGGTAAGCTAGTTTTCTAAGAATAGTCAACAGAAAAGTCCTATGGCTAGACCTTAGCCTACTAAAGAGGAAAAACTAAACCTTAACTAAAAGTGAGGTCAACAGGCATTTGTTTCAAAGCCTCAACAAATGGAATGTATATCGTTAATTTCCTCAAAATTTTCAAAAATTTTGAAAATTGATTATCTTTATGTTTCTATTTCAATCTTTGAGGAAATGGAGGTGGTGGCCTTTCTACAGTGATTTTCATTGGCTTAATAGAATTTTCTGCTTCAAAATGAAAATCTTCACCATATTTTTCATTTTCTACCTCATCTTTTTCAACTTCAACTTCTTGTTTAACTCTATTTTATATTTCATTTCCACTTCTCAATTGAATAGCTTTAATTTGCTCTTTGTTCTGATCTTTAGGATTTACTTTAACATTAATCAATAACGTTCCTGAAGGTCTATTGCTAAGTGCAGTAGCAATACATCCCAATTCTTTTTCCATATTTCTGATAGCAGCTCCTTAGCTTTGTTATTAACTACCCATATGCAATATCAATTCTTCCATTGATAACTTTTTCTCCTTACTCTGCAAATTATTAAAACCTGGGGGGTAATAAGGTTTATAAGCATGGTTCCCTTCATTGTTCGAGTTTGTCAATGGATCGCATTGTTGTTTCCCAATTGTGGATTTGCAACATTAGAATTATTGTTACTCCAACTAAAATTTGGATGATTCTTCCAATCAGGATTATAATAATTGTCATAAGGGTTATTATAATGACTGTCTATTGCATTTAAAGTCTCATAAGAAGATTGAGATTCTATCATTTATCCCAATGAGTTTTCCTCAAGCATAGGTGTTCTCTGAGAATAATTCATTCTAGATTGATCAATCTTCTTTGATATAGTAGTTATTTGCGTATCTAATATAGATTTAGCTTCAGAATCATGAATACTAGCTACTCTTTTAAGATTTACCCTTTCAGAAGGCCATTAAAAATTATTAGTCATCTTTTCAATTAACTAATAAGCTTTATCGAATAGTTTTGACATTAATGATCCACCAGCAGCAGCGTCAATTATCGATCTAAGACATCCAACCAACCCATTATAAAAAGTTTGAATTATTAACCAATCTGTAGTGAGGACACTTTCTAAAGAGATCCTTAAATCTTTCCTTGGCTTCATAAATTGATTCTCCTTCAAATTGACAAAAAGATGTGATATCATTTCTAAGGTTAGCAGTTTTTGAAGGTGGCAAATATTTAGATAAGAATTTTTGTGACAAATCTCCTCATGTTCTGATAGATCCAGGTGCTAATGAGCTTAGCAAAATCTTAGCTTTATCCTTTAGTGAAAAAGAAAAAAGTCTAAGCCTGACAGCATCATTCGACACTCCATCATATTTAAATGTAGCACACAATTCTAGAATACTAGCAATGTGTAAATTAGGATCTTTAGTTGGTGTTCCCCCAAACTAATTGTTTTGTACCATTTGGATAATAGAAGGTTTAAGCTCAAATGAATTGGCAGCTACAACAGGATTTTGAATACTCAAATGAATTTCATCTACTGTAGGATTTGCATAATCTCTTAAAAGTCTCTGATGATGTTCATTTTCATTTCCAACATTATTTAAATTGCAAGCCCTTTTGCTAAACTAATCTTTTGCTTTATGTTGTTTTTAAATTTTTCTAACAGTTCTTTCTAACTCAGAATTGTAAGGTGCTAAATTTTCAGATCTTACACTACACATAAACTAAATAAAGCAAGCAATTAAAAATAAACAAACACACTAAAATAAGAAAAATTTTCAAATTAAACTACAAACACTCTTTTTTTAATATATTTTTAAAATAAAATAAAACAAAATATTAATATTTTCTATTATTTCCTCGTCAACGGCGCCAAAAAATTGACACGGAGATTTTTATATGCAAATATTTATGAATTTAACTCCACTTAACGGCACCAAAAACTCAATGGAGGCAGATTTATATAAAATATGAAATATAATCATAACAAAACACTTTTTATAAGTATAATTTATCCTTTAAAACTTTTTTTAAACTACTAAAACTCTCTTAAATATTAACGCAAGTATATGTATCATTCAAGTAATAAATGATCCTAATAAAAATACAACTTATCTCACAATCCTTCCCAAGCAAATCGTTAGAAATTCTCTCCAAACCTTTCTCTCTTTACAATCACTCTCAATTCTCTCTTAGAAATATAATGAAAAAGAAATCTCTCACCTTCCCTCTCCTCTCACAACCCTAGAAGAAAAGCTCATCTTCTCTCTCTCTCTAACTCTCACGTCACACACAAAAGCCTCTCTTTTTTTCCCCCCCAAGCCTCTTCAAGTCTTTCTTCTTTAATTTGGGATGCCTCCTCTTGAAAGAATTCCCTCCAAAAGTTCCCTTCAAAAGTCAATTCTTTTGAATTCAAAAGATGTGTCATTTGATCCAACTATCTTATCCATTCATAAAAGAACCTTTCAAAGTGTCTAGATTCATTGAATTACTCTAAGAGGTGTGTAGAATAGGTGTCCTTTTGAAATTTGAGCAAAATTCATCATGAATCACTTTAGTTTGAAAAAAAATGTCCTTGGCGCATCATGGGCCAACTCTCTGGATTTTGGTGCATCATGCGCCAATCTGGCACATGATGTGCCAGAATCCAAAATTAGTTATTTTTGCACAAAATTTCATTCTTTTTTCCATGTTTGTTCCAAATGCCTAAAAATGATATACCTATAACAAAAACACAAAAATAACCTTTTTTAAAATTCAATATCACCATAAATAAGCAAAAAAATAAGTACTTAAAACAGTATATTATTTTTCGTGTATCAGTAGTACAGCCTTGGACCCGTACATAAGTGCATAGGGTGTACATTGAGTGGGAGTTTTAAATGTTGTCTGGTAGGCCCACAAAGATTCTAAGAGTTTATTGTGGCGATCTCTTTTGTTTTCGTCCAATGTCTTCATTAAGATTTGCGCGAGCGTCTTATTGAAGGCCTTGGCTAGTCTGTTTTCCCTAGAATAGTAAATTGTAGAGTACTTCTAGTCTATCTCATGTATTTTGATGAAGTTGTTGATATTTGTGCTCTTGAAGGCTATAAGTGTTGCATCCTCTGGAGCCATCTTGATTTGGTTATAACCAGACGATCCATCCATGAAAGAGAAAATCTCATGAGTTGATGCGATGTCCATTATTAATTCAGATGTTAACAGTGGAAATTCACCATTTGTACATGCCTTATTTAATTCATGAAGTCGAAACATACACGGATTTATCTATTTTTCTTCTTAACTAGTGCAAAATTGGTTAACCATGTGGGTATTACTCTTCTCTTACAAATTTAGCATTAACTTCTTTACCTCAGCAATGACTTGTTGCTCTATCTCAAGGTGCATTCTTCTAGAAGCTTGTTTTACTGGGGTCATATCTTTGTCCACCCCGAGTTTATGAAATGCAACTTCTGCTGACAGCCATAGCATTTCATCATAACTCTATGTGAAGCAATCTTAAAGTTTAGCAATAACTTTATCAATTATGTGGATTCTTTCTCATTGAGTAGACAACTTATGAAAGTAGGTCAGGGCTGCTCCTTAGTGTCGGGTTTAATCTTTTTTAACTCATCCACTATTGACTTAATTTCTTCTTCCAA
>NEWO01001362.1:78670-105410 GCA_003013225.1 Phalaenopsis aphrodite | reverse complement strand
TTGGGTTCTATATGACTTGTAATGGTCATACAGTAGTCTTTGTCATCCAACAGTTCTATATTATTTAATATAACACTAGCTCTTGGCATATATTTTTTTTCTTGGTATACCAAGGGCCTATAAAATGGTTTGAATATTGTTTAGACAAAGTATGAGGTATCATGTCATGTTCAACCATCTTCAGTACACAGGATGATTAACAATCAAAGGGTATTTCCATTGACTCATTGAAATTACTATTTTAAAACTAAATTTACGTTTGGGAACTCATAGATTCCTTGATAAAATTTGTAATTTTGATATTTATTTAGCTGAGGTGAAACCTTAAAACTTCAACCTCGCCATCATCTCTATAGATAGTGGAGTCCAGGTCAAAGTGCGGGCATACTGGTTAATCTATTCATATGTTGAAACTTCTGACTTGTTTTCTTATGCATTCATTTCTCCTTCTTCTATATCAGCTTTTTCCAGGCATATTTTCTAGGGAATTACAGGCCACCATACAGTGTCTGATTCATCCTCCAAGCTAGATACAAAGTTGATGTACACAGGAGACTCTCTATATTCTGTTTTACTTTGTAGTCTTCTTCAAATTTATCCTTTTTCAAACTTTGAAAAGTATAAAAATGCTTAACAATGACTTGAGGTTTGTCCTCATTAGTAGGGGGTATTTTTTTTCTTCTTTATGAATTACTTTGGTTTTTATTTCTTTTTCTCCATTTTTTAAAGTAATGTCCTCTTTAGTGGTCATTTTTCCTTGTGTGGTTGTTTCTTTTTTATCATTTTGTTTTGAATTCCTGGTACAGATATCCCCTAAGAAAAGATAATTTGATATTTTGGAACATAATATGCTACATCTTCATAAATTTTTACCTCGTTTATGGAAAATGATTGTAGATCTTCTTTGATGCAATGCTTAATGCCACCTTGATAGTAATTGTTGCACTGATGAAGAGATGATGGCACAATTTTGTGTTCATAAGGCCAAGGTGCTCTTTCAAGAAGTGTATTGAATGATGTTGCTGAGTTAATGATATAAAATTTTTCTTCTCTTTGAAAGTCCTCAATTTTGAGTGACTTTTTTACAATCATGAGTGTTCTTTCACCATTATCATTATAACCTCATAGTGATATTATATCATATGAAAGTCTACGTGTTTCTACATCAAGGTATACAAGTGTTTTTAGATTTATAGTATTCATAGATGGACCTGGGTCAACAAGAACTTTGGATAATTTGAATTGTTCAAGATTGATAAAGATGTACAGCGATTGATTATGGTAGACCATTCCCAATGACAGATCATCATTTATAATGTTAGTTTAGGACTCTGTAAAATTATTTACTTCTCATTTAGATGTTAATTGGCTCAAACAAATCTCAGGAACTGTAGTGCCTTGAATAATGACTCCCTAATATCTTTGGATAAAACAAATGTGTCATAAATACTTAGCTTGGTCAAAAATTTTCTTAGATGTGATAGTACATTATAATAAACTTTAGGAGTAACTTTCACAGGCTCGTCCTAGATAAGAACATTCTATGGCGGTGTCGTAAGTGAATTATGTTCACTAAATTTTATGATTTTCTCTTGAGGTTATACGTGGATGTAGTATTCAACCACTTCAAAGCTTATCTTTGAAAACTTCTACTGTGGGATTATTGGTCCCGACTGTTTATATGCAACAGTATAACAATGTATGCAATTATATTCTCCACTTATCTTTCCTACTTTGCAACATCACCAAAAATTTGTTCCTGGAGAAAATAAGAATTCTACTTTTAAATTTATATATATTAGGATATTACACAAGTATACGTATCATTATCAAGTAATATAGGACTTTTTTATTAAGCCCCAAATATCAAACCCACAGGGATTGTTCACAATATGTGCTATTAAGTAGCAAAATTCTATTTTAAAAAGACAGTTACTTAAACTAAAGATATTATCACAATAATTAAAATTCAATTCCTTTTGGTATTTTTGATATTTTGACAAAATAATAACTTCTAAAGATAACTTGAGCTTTTGTAAGATAAAGAAGAACTAAATATGGAATATATTTTTCCTTATCATGAATCAGTAATAATTCTTTGAATTCTGTTGTGAAAGTATGCAAAATTGTGTTATGCTAAATAGGAGCAATATTATTCTTTAACCTTACTAGAGATGCTATAAAGAACATTGGCTAATTTAAAGTTTGAATAGTTCTGAAGACCGACTAGGCAGGGAAGATACCAACTCTCACTCTAAAGTTCCCTTGATTCCCTCCACCTGGGGTTAACACCTCGTATCAAAACCTAAAATAATAAACCAAGTTATGGGCTTTAACCTATCACTTTAAAGTCCTCTAACTCTACACCCTTCACAAATTATTTCCCTATTTATTTGCACTCAATCGTCTGAATTACATTCTCATCCATACAATCTCATGTGATTCTTTCCAATTGTTGTCAGAGACAATACCATCACAGTTCTTACATGTTCTCAAAACAAATTTTAACATATTGATGTGCCAAAACAAGAAGTAAATGAAGTACATGGAGTTAAATCACACAACTTCTTCCAATATTAAAGATCAATACTCTCCATAGCTTCCATCTAATACTTTATTTACTTATTATTTTAAGGAAAAGATAAAGAAAACTACTCATAATTCTTGAAGAAATCAAAACCACAATTTAGTTTAAAAGCAGAAATCATTGTCAAACCAACAATAAGTTTCAATTAAAACAAAATGTAGAAACAAAGAGATATAAACTTATCTCAAATCCTCCACCAAACTCTTGAAGTTCCTTTGAATCTCTTCTCTTCTTAAAACACTATTAACTCTCATAAACAAGAAACTAAAACTAAAATAAAAGCAGATAATGGTGTCTTGTAGTTCCTCTAAAAAATCACAATAAAGAAGAATCTAAAAGAAACACATAAAGAGACTATGAAGCAACTCTTGAGAAGATAGAAGCAGCACACCTTTAAAGTCCCAAGCCTCTCTTTTTATAGTTTTCCAAGAGGTGCCTGGTATTTCTTCAAAATGTGTCCAAATTCAACGTATTCTTCAAAGGATGCTTCCTTTCACAAGTTTTTTAACCATATTTTCATTTCTAGTGGTACTAACCACCCTCTTTAACCAATAGGTGCCTCAAATGTCTGTTTGAATATTGTCAAAATGAATTACCCACCAAGTAAGTGATAGCACTTAAGCACAGAAACTCTGGCACTTAGGCACGACCTTCTCTGTTTCACTGTCATTTAAGCACCAAATCTGGCGCTTAGGCGCCAAAATAGTTTTGCACCATTTTTGCATTGTTGCTCCATATTTGATACTTTTCACAGCTTTTGCCTTTTTTCATCTTTTTAGTTGTACCTGAAGAAAACACACACAAATACCTTCCATTAAAGCGCAATATCTCAAAATATGTATAAAATATAAAAACACTATATATTTTTGGTGTATCAAAATCCCCTAAACTTAAAATGTTATTTGTTCTCAAGTGACACTTAAATATTTAAAACCAAATAAGTATGATTATGTATGAGTTTCTTTAGGAGGTTCTAAAATTTTCTTTTAGAAATCTTCTAGTCTAATTTAGAAAAAGTTCTAGTGAATGAAACCAACTTAAAGTGAAGAAGTATGAAAAATATGAGCTCCTATATAATACTTGTAAATTTTCCAAATATAGAACTTAGGCATTTTATTTCCTTCACTTAAAAATTTTTATTAAGTATAATTTTATTTACTACATTATATCCTTAAGCTTAAGAGTTTCTCAAGTCTTATACTTTAAAAAGATTAGATGTGGAACCAATTTTTTATTAGGCACTAATCCTCAAGCTTCTCCTCCCTTTTTTCAATTTTTTCTTTTCTTATCTTTTTCTTTTTCTTTCTTTCCTTTTTTTCTTTTTAAGCAAGAATTGCTATATCTGGATAGACCTTTAATAATTTTGAACTCCACTCCTCCCTTCCTAAAGTAAAGAATTGATATTTTCTTTTACTTTAAAACATAATAATAGCTTTTGAAAATTATTTTTAATAAGAGAAATTTAAGTTTCAAAAATTAAAGTCTAATCCTTCCACAATTTTCAAAAATACAATTTCTCTTACTAAAGATAGTTACACAGTTTTATCATTTCAACATTTAAAAACTTTTAACTTTAAATTTTTCTACATCACTCATGAAATTTTAACTAAATTTTCTTACTCATTTCTATAATCAAAATTTTACTTCCCTAATATAACTTCATATACATGATCACTTTTCTTTTCAAATCAAATTCACTTGTAGTGCATTTGAGAACAAATAAAATTTAAATTTTGAAAATATTTTTCATCCCCCTCCCCTCCCCCTCAACTTAAATTTTTAACAAGATTTAACATTTTAGTAACAAATATATATATGCAGGAATGAAAATTAAAATACATGCTTACAAGAATTTTTACATGCTATTGATACAAGTACAAAATTTTAAAACAGGATTAAAAATATTTTTGATCAAAATTTTTTTTAATCATTTTAATGTAATTTAACATGTATAGATTCATAAGACTTCTAAGTAGTGGGTAGCAATATATAAGAAAACGAACACACTGACTTTAACTTCACAATCTCAACATAAAAGTAAACACACTGATATAAAAGAAATGAAAGGGTAGCAATTTTCGAATTTGAAGTTAAAACTAAAGTTAGTAAGATTTTTAACTTTCCTAATACTCAGAAATAAGTTCAATACCAACTAACTAAAGAACACTTACACATCTTATTTCACACAATTACTACCACAAAATCTAAGTACAATACTGAAAATAAAACACAAAACACAACTATTACATTAACATTTAAAAAAAACACCTCCACACAACAAAAGATCTACAATAAAAACAACAAAAAACACAACAGTAGCATGTTCACACAATACGGTACTTTAAATTATTACAAATTTAAAAAAACTTTAGTCCTCCTCCTCATCATCATCATTAGTGTCACCGCTATCCCAAAAAGTTGCAGGATCATAATCAGGATATTTTGGATATGAAAGGAATTCCACTCCTTGGTTAGCCCTAATGAGGCTCTCCAAAGGTGTGTGAAATTTCCCCTCATAATCACTACATCTACTGACATATCCATCAATATGATCTACAAATTTTTTTAAATTTTGTACCTTATATGCAATAAAATTGATATTATCCATCATCCTCTTCAATAATTGATCCCGAGAATTAGTAGGCTGACCTCCAGATGTAGATGGTCTCGAGGTAGATGGTCTAAATGTAGAAGAACCAGAGTTAGAAGTAGCAGACATTGACATTCCATAACTCCATGAAAATCTTCCTCTCCAGCCAAAAATATTGTGCTCTGAATATGATTTCACATTCACACTATTAATGGGATTAAAATTTTGCAACATTTCTTCCCGACTATCATATCTAACTCTTGCTTGCTCACACAAAGAAAAGATTGAGGAAGTAAATCCCAAACCTGCAGTACTAACAGTAGTAGCAGAACTGATGATAGTCTGATAGATAAGTGCCCTAATGTTGATAGGCTTAAACTGTTGAATATAATAATTTAATGTAGCTCTTTCTCTAGTAACTTCACTGAGATGTTTGGTCGGCAGTTGACGAGCTGAAATAAAATAATGCCATGCCTTTGAGGCAGCATTTAACTTTGAAGTGGAAAAGTTGACTCACCTTTCATTTGTAATCTTCCAGGGTCCTCATCCAACAGTCAAATATGAAATAATCTCGTCCAACTCTGTCTCAGTAGGACTATAGTTTGAATAAAAATACAAACTATCAGGGGGGAACTGGTAAAACATGTTAATTACCTGAAGCAAAAATGGTACTGATTTTCCCCTGACCATAACTTGGTCTTCTTCTGCCTCTGGGAGAAAAGCATAAAATTCTCGAACTACAAAAATCACTGCTACAACAAAAAAACAACAGAATCGTTCCCACTGTCGACAAACAATTAAATCTTTAACAGGCCCTCCCAGATTTTTAAAACATTGCTCATGTATAAGTTTTCGTGATTGCAGAGCATCACTATACCGATCTTGAGCTTTCGAACTCACAAATTTACTTGAATCAAAATGGGACTTCCCCTTGCTCCTCTTCATTCTTGGTGCCATTTCTAAAAAAATTCAAAAATTCTAAAATAAATCCATGAATCTAGTCTAAACTACTAAACACAACTCCTATAAGTTTAAACTACAATTTCTATGTAATTTTCATAGATTTTTCTCCACTTTTCACCATGAATAGTGATTTTCAGGTTTCTCCAAATGTACTTAAAATACATGGTGAAAATCCAAAATTTATCTATAGAAGTGAAGCTCTTACCTCAAGAAATCCAAATCTAGCAAATTTGGCTTGAATCTACCAAGAAATCTCCAAAATAAGGTTTTCCCTAAACTCAAAATCATGAACTTGAAAGGAAGAAGGTGATGACATGAGCAAAAATGGAAATTTATGGGGTTAATTTTCACTTTTAACCAGTCACAAACATGTTTTCATGAACCAACGCTTAAGCACAGATATTTGGCGCTTAGGGGCCTGCCTCTCGGGTTGCCTCACACTTAAGTGCAGTGTTGTGGCCCTTAGGCACCAGTGCATGATTTTTTATATTTTTAATCTTAAGTAAAATGCACTACTAGCCTAAGTAAACCACCCCTAAATGATCTTATAACACTTAAATAACTATTTTCTTCCCCTTCAACTCTCTTCTCTCTCAAAATTCTCTAATATTACTAACTCAATTCGAAGTAAGAATAACAAAAAAATTTTCATAAACAAACGCTTATATTCATTCAGGAACTATTACAAACAACATACAATACATAATTTTCATTCCAAAGTCTAGAATGAGAAAATTTTCTTAAATACAACCTTAAACAAACTTACACAATAAAACACATAATAACATAAACACTAAAAACATGACCTAACACTAACACATAAAACAACTCCTAACAAGCAAATCTTAGCGTAGAACTTAATTATATTCTTCATTTGTTAGAAAAAAATCTCTCTCTTATTAGTCTCTCCTTGGGCATTTGGAATATAGAGTTGATAAAATAGAAGGCGGTGATGAGCTTTGATACAATCTTCTTCAATGCATTTCTGCTTAAGATACATCACCTTATCCGCTTCCTCTATATAACTGGTATGGCTAAATTGCATTTTTAATTGTCATCTAATATGCTCTAGATGTACATTAACTTTATTTACCTTTGCCTCAATTGAAGCCACGTTAGCCTCAATTTTGTTGATCTTTTCCGCTATTCCTTCAGTACTAACGGCTAAAAAACTGCTATACATCTCTTGTGCACTATGACTAATGAATTTCTTCCTCATGGCCTCTTCTTTTTTCTTTAAATCCATCTCCCATGAAGATATTTTCTCCAAATCTCTCTCTTAAACTTTTAGGGTTATAATTGAATTGTGGTGAAAATCCTTTATAAAATCCTTCTATTTATAGGCCAAAATCCTTCCTCTAACTCCTAGACACGCCCTAAAACTGCCATGGCACATTTAAGTAACCAATTAGGGTAGTATTTTAATACTATTATATGTTAGTAATGATTTTCACATGTTTTTTTATCATTCGCACTTAAGCGTCGAATACTGGCGCTTAAGCGCCAGTGCTTGACTTAGCGTCGGGCAACTTAATGTCCAAATACTCATTCTAACGTGTCTAAATCACTTCATAAAGTCATAATATCATTACTAACATATAATAGTATTAAATAATACCCTAATTTTTCTTAATCACACACAAAAAAACATTCAAAACATAAGCACATTGATAACTATGGGTTGCCTCCCACAGAGCGCTTGGTTTTACGTCGTCAGCCCGACGTAACTAATGCTTATTCTAGTTGGCCCAATATCATAAGATCATTTAATTTACCCCCTATAAAATAGGGTTTCAGTCAATGTCCATTCACTTTAAATATTTTCTCATATTTAGGATCTTTAATATCCACAGCTCCATACAGATAAACTCTTTTCACAACAAATGGGCCCATCCACCTGGACTTAAGTTTGCCTGGAAAAAAATATTAACCTTGCATTATATAGCAAAAATTGTTGCCCTGGCTGAAAATTTTTAGTAAGAATCCTCCAATCCTGCCACATTTTCATCTTTTCTTTGTAAATTTTAGCACTGTCATAAGATTCATTCCTTATCTCTTCAAGCTCATTTAATTGCAATAACCTTTTTTTGCCAGCATCCTTTAAATTATAATTGAACTCTTTAATTACCCAATATGCTTTATGCTCAAATTCAACTGGTAAATGACAAGCTTTCCCAAATATTAGCCCATATGAGGACATTCCTATAGGAGTTCTATATGCAATCATATAAGCCCACAAAGCATTGTCAAGTTTGACTCACTAATTCATTTTGGATGGATTCACGAATTTTTCCATAATTCTTTTAATTTCATGATTGGATAATTCAACCGAAACCACTTATTTTATGATGATAAGAAGTAACAATTCTATGGTTTATATGATATTTCTTTAATAACTTATCTATTATGACATTTTTTAAACGACTTCCTCTGTCAGTTATGATTACTCTCTTCATCCTAAATTTACAAATTATTCATTCTTAAAAATTTTGCAACACTTTGAGCATCACATCAAAGTAAAGCAACAACTTTGATCCATTTAGATACATAGTCCACTGCTAACAATATATATAATTTTCTAAGAGATGGTATAAATGGTCCCATGAAATCTAATCCTCAAAATTCAAATATTTCAACTTCCAACATATAATTGAGGGGCATCTCATTTCTTATAGAAATATTCCCCACACGTTGACATCTATCACAAGTTTTGATATACGCGTTAACATCTCTAAAAATAATAGGCCAATAAAATCCAGATTATAAAATTTTGTATGTTATTTTATCAACCCCAAAATCAGAATTATGACATTTTTGGATAATTTTATAAGTTTCTTCTAAAGGCACACATCTTTGAAAAATAAGATCCTTCCCTTATTTATATAAAAATAGGTCATCCCAAAAATAAGTCTTAGCTTCATATATACATTTCCTCTTCCGTTGGTATGTCATTCCATAGGGTATAATATCACTAACAAGAATGTTCATAATGTCAACATACCACGAAACACACCACTCATTAATGTTGAATAGTTTTTCATCAGGAAAATGTTCATTAATTTCTTTTCCAAAATAGAGTGGCTTTTATAATCCAAGCCTGGACAAATGATCAGCAATTTGATTTTCAGTTCCCTTCAGATCTACTATTATAAAATCAAACTCTTGCAAAAGAAGAACCTATCATATCAATCTAAGTTTTACATTCTTCTTTTTGATTAAGTACTTAATAACAGAATGATCTGTATGCACTATACATTTAGTTCCAAAAAAGTATGATCTAAATTTATCAAAAACATATATTATTGCTAATAAATCTTTTTCAGTTATTGTATTATTAATTTAAGTTTCATTAAAAGATTTATCAGCATAGTAAATTACTTTGAACATTTTATCATATCTTTGTCCTAAAATAGCTCCAATAGCATAATCACTAGCATCACACATCAGCTCAAAAGATTTTTCTCAATTTGGTGAAACTATAATTGATGTAGTGACTAATTTTTCTTTTAATAACTCAAAAGCTTTTACGAACTCTTCATCAAAATTGAAAATTGCATCTTCTCCAGTAAATGACATAAATGCTTAGCAATTTATGAAGAGTATTTAATATATCATCTGCAGAATCCACCATGTCCTAAAAACTCCTAATTTCCCTTATATTGGTTGGATAAGGTAAATTAGTGATCACTTGAATTTTAGCTGGATCTACTTCCATACCATTTTCTGATATTTGATGTCATAATACAATTCCTCCTGCCACCATAAATTGTCATTTTTCCCAATTAAGGACTAAATTTATTTCTTCACAATGCTTAAGAAGTTTTGGTACATGTTCTAAACACAAGTCAAATGAAGTTCCAAACACTAAAATCATCCATAAAGACTTCAAACCCATTTTCAATTACATCACAGAAAATATCCATCATACATCTTTGAAATGTAGGAGGGGCATTACATAAACCAAAGGGCATTCTTTTAAAAGCAAATGTACCATAAGGACCGGTAAACATTATTTTCTATTGATCCTCATGATTTATTTAAATTTGGTGATAACCAGTATATCCATCCAAAAATTAAAAAGTATTTATGCCCAACTTGTCTATCTAGCATCTTACTAGAAAGGGTAATGAAAAGTGTTCTTTTCCAGTAGCAAGCTTTAATTTTCTATAATCAATGCATCTTCATCACCCCGTGACTTGTCTAGTAGGTATTAACTTATTATGTTCATTTACTGTCATAATCACTGCTCCTTTCTTAGGAACACAGTAAATTGGACTAACCCATACACTATCTGAAATATGATAGATAATTCCAATATCTAACCACTTTAGAATTTCTTTCTTTACAACTTCTTTCATAATATGATTCAATCTCCTTTGAGGATCAACCTTGGGTTTGCAGTTCTCTTCCATATGAATTATATGCATACAAATTGAAGGACTGATTCCTTTAATATCAGCTATTGTTCATCCAAAAGCTTTCTTAAAATTTTTTAATTCCACCATTAATTTTGAGGAAATTATAACTGGTAAAGGAGATGAGTCACCTAAAAAGGCATATTTTAAATGATCAGGAAGTAATTTCAACTCAAGTTCTTGAGGTTTTTAAATCGATGGACAAAATGATTTATCTTTTTCTATTGTGTCCAGAATTCTAAAAATTTCTCGAACATTGTTTGAATTTTTCTTATAAAGATCTTCAAGTTGATCTAATTCCTCTTGTTGCTCGTGTTCCAAATCTTTGATTTCAGATTTTTTTTCATAATTTGTTTTAAAATGACATTCACTCAGATATCTAATTAACATCCATTCTATAACAGTCATCATCTTTACCTTTTGAAGGATACTTCATTGATCTTGAAATGTTAAAAGTAATCATTTGATCATTGATGCACATAGTTAATTCCCCTTTTTGCACATCTTTCATTGCTATTCTTGTGGCTAGGAAAGCTCTCCCCAAAATGATAGGTATTTACTTATCTTCCTCCATATATAACACAATTAGATTAATAGGAAAGATAAATTGATCCATTTTCACTGGGACATCTTCTATAACTCCTTTAAAGTACGTTATTAAATGATCCGCTAATTGAAGAGTTACGGTAGTAGGGGTTATTTCTCTTAATCCTTTTTTTTAAATATTGATAATGTCATAAGGTTAATGCTTGCACTTAGATCACATAAAAATTTCCTATAAAAAATTCTTCTATTGCACATGGAATTGTAAAACTACCAGGATCTTTAAGCTTTTCGGGAAGCTTTTTCTGAATTATAGCACTGCACTTCTCACTAAGTGCGACAATCTCATTATCTTCAAACTTCCTTTTTCTATTGAGAATATCCTTAATAAACTTTACGCATTTGTTCCAAGGCTTTAGCAAATGGAATATTAATTGTAAGCTTCTTAAAAATTTCCAAAAATTTTGAAAATTGCTTATTTGACTTCTGTTGACGAAGTCTCTAAGGAAAAGAAACTGACAATTGTTCCAAATCAATTTTCAGCGTGGAAATAGGTCTTCCAGAATCTTTTGAAGCATCCTTTTTTATTCTTCAATTTCTTCTCTCTACCTCAGTTTCTTTTTGAAACCTACCTTCTAACTCTCTTCCACTTCTAAGTTGATCGGCTTTTACTTACTCTTTATTTTGGTTTTTCAGATTTACTTCAAAATTATTAGGAAGTGTTTCTTGATTTCTATTATTTAATGAATTTGCTATTTACTAAGTTGATTCTCACTGTTTCTAATTGTAACTCCTTGACTTTGTAACTGATTTTCCATTTGTAACACCACTTCTTCTATATATAACTTCTCCTCCTTAAATTGTGGATTAATGTTAAAACCTAGAGGGTAATTTGATCTATTATTATTATTCTCTTGGATGTTTCAGTTTCCCAATGAGTTTACTTGGTTGCTACCCCATTGTTCATTATTACCACCTGAAGTATTATTCCAGTTAAAGTTGGGATGGTTCTTTCAACCTGGGTTATAATAGTTTGAATATGGGTTATTCTACTTATTGTTTATGACATTCAAATTTTTTAATGATGCTTGGGAATCTACCATTTGACCTAATGAATTCTCTTCAATCATAAAAATTGGTTGAGAAAAATTCATTCCAAATTGGTCTAACTTCCTTAAAATTGCAACAACTTGATTTGCTAACATAGTAAATGCATGAGATTCATGAATACTGACTACTTTTTTAAGATTTAACCTCTCAGAAGGCCATTGAAAATTATTGGTAGTCATTTCTTCAATTAAAGCGTAAGCATCATGAAATGGTTTTGACATTAATGAACCACCATCAACGGCATCAATAATAGATCTAAGAGACCCAACCAATCCATTATAAAAGTTTGAATTATTAACCAATCCGGTATAGTATGGTGTGGACACTTTCTTAAGAGTTCTTTAAATTGTTCCAAAGCTTCATAAATAAATTCCCCTTCAAACTGATTAAAAGATGTAATATCATTTCTAAGCTTAGCAGTTTTTTATGGTGAAAAATATTTAGCAAGAAAATTTTGTGCTAAATCACCCTAAGTTCTAATAGATCCAGGTGCTAATAAATGCAACCATATCTTAGCTTTATCCATGTTGGAACTATTTAGTTAAGGAGGTATCCATTGGAAGCTGTCAGCCGCCAGAATCAAAATCTCGTCACCTGCTTCAGAAAGAACTTTTTAATTTACATATATATATATAATTTTAGAAAAATATGCAATCAAAATGATCCAATATCTTTCAAAGTTTAGATGAAATAGAACTACACCTCAAGCTATGTATGTATCCCGAAAGATAAACACAATATTTGAGGGTGAGGCTAGATCAAATAAACAGAGAAATATATAACATCTGTTTGGTCTGTGAAAGCATTTTTTTATAAGCCAACAAGTTTCCCTATTTAATATGGAAAGTTAAATAGGATTTATATTAAGTTGGGTTCAAGAAATTTTCCTATAAAGACAAGCCCTTATAGTTAATTACATCTTAGATAACCGAAGTTGCATAAGATAACTATCGATAAAAATCAGGGGATATTGTCTTCAAAGAGGTCAAAGGAATAAGACTTTTCAATGAGATCAAACAAAGAGGTGTGTACGGGGAATGACTCAAATTTGGAACATTTAATTTTAGAATTTGAAGGAAGAAGAACTAGGAGATGTCACAGATCCTAAGGAGAACCTCAGTGACTTCCGGTCTACCCTACACTTTGGCTTCAATTTAGAGGAAAAATATTTAAATGTTCCCTCCTTCAAATTTTATTAAATAAGGCTTAAGTTGTTATGAAATGATCACACAAATAGTCTAGAAGATATGAGGATTTAGGTCATGACGAACGACAACCTCATAATCCTAAAGTGAGTTAGTACTTATATTGTATAATAGAGCCATAAAAAGACCTAAAGATAAGTTGAGGATTTATGTCGCACTAGGTTGAAAACCTCGAAGTCATATGACTTGTTGTTTAATTCAAAGGAATGGTTCAGCTAGTGTAGATATGTTTGACTGTTTATGATGGTTGTGCTGCCCACAATGCTAGCTCCAAGTTCGTCGTGGTGGAGAGTTTAAGTTTTCTAATGTGTCAAGTTATGATGTCAAATCAAATGTTTCCTATGGTCATGGTTATTTAAATATTATGGGGCACATTAAAGTTGATTAGAGCGACTCCAGTTAGTATCCTACAGTTGCCTCATTCCGGTACCGCTATTTTCTTTCAAATTCACTTAGTCCAAATGAATTTACTAAACTCAACCCAATGAGTTACATACTTTCATTTAAACCATGGGAAATCTCGTTAGCAACCATATGTTACATCCTCTAAGGGATTCCTGATCATCCGATAGAGATGTCTTAATTTAGTTGCATTTTTTGTTTTTTTGTTTGTGATTAAATTTTGAGTTGTCTTATATTTTGACTGTTGTGGAGGTGAATTTTATCTTGTTTAATTTTTAGTTTTGGTTTTGTGGCTAACCTAGTGGTTTTTGTTTTCATGCAGGGTGACATTGTTGTTTAACATGCAAGTTTGAAGTAAAAAGTACAGAATGGTAAATGCAACAATTCAAAAGCATACATGTCGATTATTCTCGTTCCTCCACCTGAAAGGTTAGTACTTGTAAGAAATGTATACAATTTTGGAAGGAATTTAAATTGCAGGAGTAGATGAAGGTATAGTTACCAAACCCCAAGTTATGATTTTATTGAGTCTCCGAAGTTCTTAGTGGATGATTTTAGAACAAAATATGACAAGTTCAACTTGTCCTTCAAAATATCCAAAAGATTTCAAAGTCCTCGGGGTATGATCTTGAACTACTTTGAAGATCTCTTGAATTATTTTGAGTTCATCTTTTGAACTTATTGTATTGTTTTATTAATCATCCAAGCTTAGAGTGTGGCTACCCCGTTGCTCAGTGAAACTTGACAATTCAATTATCTCAAGGATAAGAGTCTTTAGTCAAATTGACACTTTACTTGAGAGTTATATGGATGAATGCCCCTAAGGGAAACCCATTTTATTAAAGATTTGGTGCAAATCACAAATGAGATCGAAGTGCTTAAAGAGGTGTTAATCCCCAATCATATTATCTTTTAAATCCAACCGATTGAGTTTAGACATCGAGCCTAGGTCACTACCAAGTCCTTAATAATTATAATGGAGGAAAATGGTGGTAGCTAAAATCTTGGTTTAAGTGACATTATTCTTATTGAAAGATCAAATCATCATCAATTTTAGGCTTAAGACAAGTGAATTATCATCTTCCTAGCATAAGCCCATCACTTAAGAATCATTTGATCTTACTTGGCTTCCAAGTCATGAAGATTAGAGAAATTATGATTTTGCTGATATTTTGAAAAGGTAGTAAGTGAGTTTCTGCCTTTAACCCATTGCATTTCAATCATCCAATGCATTCATTAAGGATCAAATTACCCATCCCTAATGGTTACTCCTAAATTTTGATTAAGGCACCAAAATCTAAAATTACCTCTTTGCCCTTTGGGCCTTTCTTCTTATAATTCTTCAAGAAAAATTTAAATGGCTCTAAAAATCTTTGAGTATCCCATCCATGGATCAATTAAACTATCAAGGAGGAGTGTATGATTTTTAAAATTTGATTTAATTTAAATAATTATTTTAACTCAAAAATAAGATTTTTCAATGTTAATTTGTTTACTTAATCAAAGTAAGGTTTTAATTTATGGGAAAATTATTGGAGGTTTTCCTGAGTCAGAAGAATACATTACAAAATTTTATGATTTTTGAATAATATTGTAATTATTATAATTATTTAAAGGTCATTTTTAATGATTATTTAAATACATAAAATATGTTTTAATCTTCAAAAACCACCTTTAAATTTTTATTAAACCCTCATTAGTCCAAGAAACTTAGATGAATAAATTTTATATTTTTTATGATTTATTTTGAATTTATTATAATTATTTTAATGGAAAATGAGAAAAATGCATTTTTAGGCCTTTAGAAATTTATTTTTAATTTAGAAAAATCAAGAAAAATGTTTTAAGGTGTCTTAAGTGATCAAGGAACAATTAGACACATTTTAAACTATTTTTGTATTTTTGAAAATTTTGATTATTTTAATTATTTTTAATTCAAAATATACTTTAAAAATAAAATATGTTCACAAAAATGATTTTTATTTTTATTAAATACCCCTGATCACAAGGAGCTCAGAGAACTATTTTTCATAATTTCCCTAAGCTTTTTTAGTTTTATATAATTTATTTTGGGTAAAAATACCATTTTTACTTACAAAATTCACTTGAATGGCCAAATCAACTTAAATAAATTGACAATTTTAGTGAGATGAAATGATTTTTATGAACAATGTGGAATTGATTTTGTCAATTTTTTATTTATATTTACTTTAAATAAATTAATACAAAGTAAAAATATTTAATTATTAATAGAAATATTCAAATTTATTCAGACCAACATAATATTTTTCCTAAGCTTGTCTGACCATAGGAAACCTAACAGAATTGTTCCCATTAATTTTTTAGGAATATTTTAATTTATATGATTAAATAAAGCCAAAATGGCCACTTAGGCTTGAAAATTAGGGTTAGAAGCATAAAGGTGCTCTCTAACTTTTGGAAAATTTAGAGGAGATACCCTCTATCATAAGCAATCAACCATAAAAATTTCAAGCCATAACGATTAGTATTTAATCATGATGAATTATAATACCTCAGAGAGTTTTTAATTAATTGAAAATCATACACTTAGAAAATAAATTTAAATTTTTTCCACATTATTTTTTTATGTTCACTAAGAAAGCGGGTATTTTTCTTTTATTTTTATGATTTTTCTATGAAAAGTTATGATTTTTTAAAGACTACATATTAAAATAAATAAAAAATCCCCTTATTTATCTACTTATCCACGCGGTACCACCTAAATCTCGTCCGCTCCAAAGTCTTCACACGGTGCTCCGCCATTTGACTCAGCCAGCCACGTAGCTGCCTCATCAGCCAGGCCTTTTTCGCTCTAGCTGCTCGTCCAACACAATCACAACGGTTCATGGAATAAACACACGATCAGACGACTCTCGGTCATCGTCCCCAAGTGACCTAGCCCAAGAACTGTTCACATTAAAACCTTAAGATATTCACCTAGACTTAACCAAGTTGCATGAGGTTTGTTCCCATACCTTCACCTACTCAAGATAAACATATCTATAAGGTTTATCAAGCATGAAATCAAGTTATTACACATGGAGAATCAAAAGAAGCTCAAGCTATGGTTAGAGCTCAATACCTTTGTCTGAGAGGGGAGGCCTCAATCAGATGGTTGTGGTAGCTTCGATTGGGTCCAACGAACCTCCAGATAAAGTCTCAGACCCTGGTGAATTGTCTAGCTATGTTTTCGATCAAACTACATTTTAAGTGTTGGTCTAGAGTTATGCTAGGGGCTGTTTGAGAGGGGGCTTTTGTGTGGAATCAACTCCTCTCACTATGGGGATGGTATGTGCACAGTTAATTGGAGTTTGGCACACTGTGGAGTTGTGGAGAGGAATGTCTTGGTTTCAACCTAATTTTGAGCTCAAAATTAAACTTTCACAGAGAGAGAGAACCAGAGGGAGAAGATGGTTGGCTTGAGCTTAGGAATGCTTGGAGAGTCTCTGGTGAGATTTTGTTAGAATTTCCCTTGGGATTTTGGTTAGCTCTCTTTTGGCCATGGAGAAGGTGGTTTAAATTGAGGGTCTTAGGGTAGAGCTCAGGGCTTCAATTTGGGTTCAATTAACTACTTATGTGGAGGGCTTCAATATGCTAAATACCTATCATAGTTGGACACATTGGATGGGTGAAATTGGGTTTGAGTTAAAGCATGGGGCCTGTTAGTTTTATTGTCATTCAGCCACTAGGCAGACCGACAGGGCTAAGAGTGGTCGCCAAAGGAGTCAGGTGAGCGAGGGGGAGGGTTAATTATGATTAACCCCTAATGGTTTGACTTGATGGTGGAGATATCTTGGCTTAGACCCAAAAATGGGAAGAAATCCCTTAATTTAGGGAACCATTGGTCTGTATCCCTACTTGGTTGGTTTAGGAGGGTTTAGGCTGGTCTCTAGGGTGTACTTGGTGGATGTGGTGTCATTATATTGGTCATTTGGACATGGCTAGGTCAATTTGGTGAAGGGATTCAAAATGGGTTAAATTGGCTTGAAGTTGAGTTTGGGTTAGGCTAGCCATGATATTAAGCCCAATTGATTGATCAATTTGGTGTAGATAACTGTCATGAATAATTTATAAAAGATTTGGGGTGATTTTGAATTGATTTGGTGGGTCAATTTGAAGGAACTTGAACATTTAAGGAATTTGGGTATGTTGGGCTTAGGTTGGACTAGAGTTAGGTTAAGTCCAAATTGAAGGTTGAAAATGATCTAGGGAAATATCATGAAGAGTTCTCAACATCAATTTGTCAATTTTGGGGTTTGGGCATTCAATTTGGTGGAATTTGGGCATGTAGCTAAATTGGGGAAAATTTGGGGATTTTGAATTTGGGTTAAAATTAAGTGGAATTGAGGCTTGATCAAGGCCAATTGATGGCTCAATTTGATTAGTAGGAATATTAGGAAAAGTTTGGGATCCAAATTGAGGCAATTGAGTGGGCTATGAGGTTCAATTGGGTTAGATTGGGATTGGGGGTTTTGGTTCGAATCAAATTGGCTCAAAGTATGTGTCAATTGAGCTTAGATTTGGTTTGAAATGATCATAAACATGATGAATCTGAGTTTAGAATAGAAATTGGAGGAAATTAGAATCAAAATGATGGACAATTGAGATGAATTAGGGTAATTGGGTCTTTCAAGGCAATATGGGGGTTTTGGTCAAAATGTTTAAATTGATCAAACTGGGTTCAATTGAAGGGTCCAAATTAGTTTTGGGGTATTTGAAATGATTTTGGAGGTTTTGGGAGAGTTTGGGCCAACAAGGGTATTTTTGTAATTTTGAAAATTTTGGGGTATGTTGGAATTTTGGCCACTTTGGGTGGTTTTGGGAAATTTAAGTAGTTTCAAATGGTTTGAGATGATTTTTTAATAAATTTGGGTATTTTGGGTGAAATTTTGAATTTTGGTCGAATTTAGGGTTTGGTGGTGTTTAGGTAATTTAGGTAGATTTGGGGGGTAAAAGACAAAGTTGGATATTTTGGTAAAATTGGGGTGTCAACCACTCTATGCAAGCCATGGACAAATGGATTCCCTATTTGGGTCCTCTATGTACTTGTCCTAGCTAAACCCCATCTTAGGGCTAGTGGGTATAGAGGACCATCTACATAAGTCTCCCAAAGGATCAATGGATCAAAGTCAACAAAGTTTGGGCTTAGAGTTATGAGTGAAAGTGAGTGCAACTGAATGAACTAACTCTAGACCAACACCTAAGGTCAACTCTAAAGCCAAGTAGTCCTATGGGGACTCACCTTGAGTTCTCCCATATTGACCCCATCTACAAAGTGCTAGAGGTTATGACCAATATGTGGAACTTCAAGTTGAAAGAAAATGGATTAAAGTTTCTAATGGTGGGGGTTCCTTTTTCTAGTCCTCTAGGAATAGTCAATAGAAAAGTCCTATGGCTAGACCCTAGGATACTAAAGAGGAAAAACAAAACCTCAACCAAAAATGAGGTTAACAATCCCTCGGTGAGAAAAGAAATAACATAAGTCTTATGACATCATCTAATACACCTTCGTATTTAAATGTAACACACAATTCTAAAAAATTAGCAAGATGTAAAATTGGATCTTCAATTGGTGATCCCCCAAACTGATTATTTGATACCATTTGGATAATAGCAGGTTTAAGCTTAAATGAATTAGCCACTACAATAGGATTTTGAATACTATAATGAAGTTCATCCACCGTAGGGTTAGCATGATCTCTTAATGGTCTAAATTCTTGATGAATTTCAATATTTTGATTATTTTGATATGTCATTTCTGTATTTTTTTTATATTTTTTGAAATTTTTAATTTTTTTGCTTTTTCTAATTTTCTTAACAATTCTTTATAATTTAGAATCGTAGGGCACTAGTCCTTCAGAATCTAAACTACACATACACTAACATAAAAAAAAACTAAGATACTTGATATAAAAACACAACACTAAAATATTCTTATAAAATTTCTTAAAGTTTAAGGCTTTCTAAAAATAGAAATTTTGTTTTCAATTGAATTACAATTTAAATTCAATCCCAATTTCAATTGAAATCTTAATTAAAATCTAAACTGCAATCATAATTTTTAATTTTTCTTAATTTTAATCCCTGACAACGGTGCCAAAAACTTGATCTCGACTGTTTATATGCAACAGTATAACAATGCATGCAATTATATTCTCCACTTTTCTTTCCTACTTTGCAACAACACCAAAAACATGATCTTGAAGTAAATAAGAATTCTTGTTTTTAATTTATATATATATTGGGATACTACACAAGTATACATATCATTATCAAGTAATATATGAATTTTTGATTAAGCCTCGAATAACAAACCCATAGAGGTTGTTCACAATATGCACTATTAAGTAAGAAAATTTTATTTTAAAAAGACAGTTACTTAAACTAAAGATATTGTCATAGTAATTAAAGTTCAATTCTTTTTGATATTTTTGATATTTTGACAAAAAAATAACAACTTCTAAAGATAACTTGAGTTTTTGTAAGATAAGAAGCACTAAATATGGAATATCTTTTTCCTTATCATGAATCAGTAACAAGTATAGGAATTTTGTTGTGGAAGTATGCAAAATTGTGTTGTACCAAGTAGAAGCAATATTATTCTTTACCCTTACTAGAGATGCTATAAAGAAGATTGACTAATTTAAAGTTTGAATAGTTTTGAAGACCGGCTAGGTAGGGAAGATACCAGCTCTCACTCCAGAGTTCTCTCGATTCCCTCTACCTGGGGGCTAACATCTCGTATCTAATCCTAAAATAATAAACAAAGTTAGGGGCTTTATCATGTCACTTTATAGTCCTCTAACTCTACACCCTTTATAGATTATTTCCCTATTTATTTGCACTCAATCGTGTGAATTACATTCTTATCCATACAATCTCATGTGATTCTTTCCAGTTCTTAACTGAGACAATACCATTCTTATTCTTGCATGTTCTCACAACAAATTTTAACATCTTGATGTGCCAAATCAAGAAGTAAATGAAGTACATTGAGTTAAATCACACAACTTCTTCCAACATTAAAGATCAATACTCTCCATAACTTCCATCTAATACTTTATTTACTTATCATTTTAATGGAAAAGATAAAGAAAACTACTCAGAATTCTTGGAGAAATCAAAACCACAATTTAGTTTAAAAGCAGAAATCATTGTCAAACCAACAATAAGTCTCAATTAAAACCAAATGTAGTAACGAAAAGATATAAACTTATCTCAAATCCTCCACCAAACTCTTGAAGTTCCTTTGAATCTCTTATCTTCTTACAACTTTTTTAACTCTCAAAAACTAGAAACTAAAACTAAAATAAAAGCAGATGATGGTATCTTACAGTCTCTCTCAAAAATCACAACAAAGAAGAATCTAACATAAACACTTAAAGAAACTAGGAGCAGCCCTTTAGAAGACTAGAAGCAGAACACCTCAAAAGTCCCAAGGCTCTCTTTTTATAATTTTCCAAAAGGCGCCTTGGTAATTCTTCAAAATATGTCCAAATTTGATGTATTCTCCAATGAATGCCTCCTTTCACAAGTTTTTTAACCATATTTTCATTTCTAGTGGTCATAACCACCCTCTTTAGCAAATAGGTGCCTCAAATGTCTCTTCAAAATTTGTCAAAATGAATTAACCCATCAAGTAACTGTCACTAGAGCTTAAGCGCGGGGCCTCTGGCGCTTAGGCGCGACCTTCTCTGTTTCATCAGTGCTTAAGAGCCAGATCTAGCGCTTAGGCGCCAAAATACTTTTACCATTTTTTTAATTTTTGCTTCATATTTGATCCTTTTTCACTCCTTTTGTCATTTTTCACCTTTTTAGTTGTACCTGAAGAAAAAACACACAATAACCTTCCATTAAAGCCCAATATCTAAAAAATATATTCGAAAATGTTTATGAAAACACTATATATTTTAGGTGTATCAATTATCAGTAGAATATTCTGTGATCACAAGGTTTTCTTCTTGAGCTTCTTCTGAATTTGGTGGTTCTAGTTGGATTCAAATAAAAATATCCTTTAGATTAAGTATAGAGGCATTACTACTATAAGTCAAATTGTATTTTTTGTAATTATTTTCTTTTATTTTTTGAGAATTATTATTGTCAAGATTGTTAGGATTATTGAGATTTCCACTGCTTTTAGAATTATTACTTAAGTTAATCGATAAAGATTTATCAAAAATAGATAAGATATACATAAAATCACTACTCATTTTATTAATAATTCTAGAGGGATAGAAATAAAAGTCAAATAGAGTTAGTGGTATGAGGGTCATAAGATCTTTGCCTTAAAAAACTATCCTAGGAAGAAAACTCTTTATCATTCTAGACGTTTCTATACATGATTTCTTTTCCATAAGTTGCTCTTCATGTTATATTGGCTTCATTGTGGTTCTATTTCTTCCTTTCCTTCAAGAACTACAAAAATATTAGATTTTTTTGATATCCGAGTTCTTTTATGGGTTCTTTCTGAAAGGCTCAGAACTCTCATGATGATTTTCATGTCGATTTTGGACATAATAAGATTCTAGCCTTCCTCTTTTTTATTTGGCTTATTAGATTCTATTCTTTCACCAAAGAAAATATCGATGAAATCATGTGTTGGTTCTTTCAAATATCTTTTGGAATGATGATTGTACCATTTTTTTGGTTCCTCTCCAGCCAATCTTTAAAAGAAAATCATTCTTTGATTGTGTGTCCAAGAAGTTTGTGATTTGGGCATTAATTAGGCTCCTTATTCCTTCCAACTTAATCTGGTTTATGGGGTTTTGGCAGTTTTAAGTATAGATTCATAAGTAGGCTTTTAAATAGTTTCTTTACAACACTATCTTTGAAAGGATATACCCAGCTCTTCTTTTTGTTTGACAGTGAACCTAGGCATTCTTCATCCTTTAGCTTGTTGTTGTTGTCATTGTTGTGTGGACTTAGGCTGCTTTCCCTGGCCAACAACAAGCACATACTCGCATGCCTTTTTTTCATAAGCTTTCTAGGGTTTCTGCTTAGCATCCTGATTTAGTAATGAAAGTTGAGTCATCTCTTATTGTAGGCTTGCTGCCTTATTGATTACTTTTTCAATTTTTTTTAATAGTGAAATCTCTCAAAAATAAGGTGATTGGCCTACAAAAGTTCTTTAAGAGGATTTCTATGGAATGTTGTTCTTGTAGTTAAGGTCCACGCTTCAATCATAAGATTCTCCATCTTAAGATGTATTCAACCATGGTTTCATTAGATTTTTGTTTCAATATCACTAAATCACCGGCCGTAGCATAACGTTGAGCTCCAACAAACTTCTTTAAGAACGATTCTTCAAGTTCTAAGAAATTCTTGACTGGCCTATTACGTAAATCTGCATACCAATCAAATGCCACTCCAAATAGGTTGTTGACAAATAAATGAAAGATTAAGGCATCGCTTCTCCTAGCATTACATCAACTTACACAAAAATAAACCAAGTGTTGCCTTGGATTGTGGGTTCTATTGAATACCTTAAAGGTTGGTGATAAAAACTCTTTCAGATATTGTACTAAATTAAACTCCTTAAGATAGAGTCTTTCTTTGAGTATATATGAGACAACTTGAGGTTTTAGATAGTTCTCCTAACATTACATCTCTTACTTATTACTAGCCTTACATCTCTTACTTATTACCTGATTATGGTTTTCAAGTCTTTTTAATGGTTATGTGGAAGCTCTAGCGTTTTCTTAGAAACTTCATCCTCAGTGTCCACGACTTTAGGTTTCTCCATTTCTGCATGTTGAGAAGTTGAAGACAAGATTTATTACATCAATTTTTTTATTCTTTGTATTTGTTCATCTTTATGTTTTAATTGTTCTAGTAGATTTTGGGCAACATTAGGTGTTGTTCCTTCATCTAACATTTCATCCTTGGAATCATTTTCATTATAATATTCTCTTATTGATGATCTGGTTTTGACAACCTTGATAGTAGCAACTTCACTTAATGTGGTTTTTTCTTCTTTTTTCTGATTTATTTTATACTGGCTTCCAATTAACTCATGACTTCATCTATTGGTTAACCCTTAACGTTCCACGAATCAACTATGATATATTGAGATATGCGGTCAGAAGCTGACAGAACGTCTACTTGATTGATATCCCCTTCTTTAATTTTCATAACTTTTAAGGCATAATCAGCCTCAGGATCTAATATATTCTGAATTTGTCTTACCTTCTCTGAGTCAAATAGTATGAGGAATGATAAGGGTTTTATTTCCATATCATTTGTTCAGAGAGGTGATTTACAAGTTTTAGGTGGTGACTTAATGGCCACCTCAGATACATTTTCTTTAATATTTTGAGGATAGTGTGGAATGTATGGAGAAGCATCAAGTGACAATCAAAGTGGAATCCAGGTCTTTTGAAGATATGTTAAAATGAAAGGTTATACTTTAGGTGATAATAGGTGTGATAACTACACTAATAATCATGAAAAGAACTACCTTGATTTCCTACACAAAATCTTCTCATACTTCAAAACCCTTCTTTTCTCTTTTCAGTACACAATTTCTCCTATGATGTGGAGGATTTCTATAATAGGAGATTGATCCCGATTGTTTATATGTAACGATATAACAATGTATGCAATTGTATTCTACACTTATCTTTCCTACTTTACCAAAACACAAAAAAACTTGATCCTGAAGAAAATAAGAATTTTTTTTAATTTATATAGATATAATAATAATGTCGTTGCCGTTCCCAAGCCTGGATGCAAAAAGTTGAGGGTTGCGTTAGGTAGTCGACAACCAGTGTAAAACTTGTCGAAAAAAGTCATGATATGAATCCTTTTGATCATTATGTAAGTGCTAGGGTGTCCCCTGGAAGCAACGCGCTGTATAGCCTGAATACAGTGAAAAGTGTGCAAGGACCGCTACACCGGTACCTAGATGTAGTGTTAAATAAGCAAGGATTCCCACATTACGGGCGAATGCGGGTAAAGAAGTTAGTCCATGAAACTAATGAAACTAATATTAGGATAAGATCTTGGAATATAGGTACTCTTAATGGTAAATTAATGGAATTAGTTGATATTATGATTCATATGAAAATGAATATCTTATGTATTCAAGAAACTAAGTGGGTTGGAGAAAAGACTAAGGAGATTGATCATCTAGGTTTTAAACTTTGGTATTCTGATAAGAGTCGCACTAGAAATTGTGTAGGTGTAATTATAGATAAGAGTTTGAAACATAATGCTGTAAAAATTAATAGAGTTGGTGGTAGAATTATAGCCCTTAAGATTGTCATTGATACTAAGATTTTTAATATTATAAGTGCTGATGCTCCTCAAGTAGGTTTAAATACAAGGTCTAATGATAAATTTTGGAATGACTTAGAAGACTTAATACTAATGATACCTCTTGAAGAAAGAATTTTTATTGGAGGAGATTTAAATGAACATGTCAGTGGAGTGGTAGAAGATTTCATAAATATTCATGGTGGCTATAGTTTTGGAGTAACTAATGAAGAAGGTAGAGCTATTTTAGATTTTGCTTTAGCGTATGATTTTTTTATTGCTAATACTTTCTTCAAGAAATAATATGAACATCTTATTTATTATAAGAGTGGATCTAATAAAATACAAATTGATTGTTTTCTTATGAGAAGAAGAGATCGTCACAATTGTAAAGTTTGTAAGGTCATTCCAAGTGAAAATTTAAGTACCCAACATCGTTTATTAGTTTTAGATTTTAAAATTAAGAGTTGTAAAATAAAAAATACTAGGGCTCATCATCGTAGAATTAGATGGAGAAATTTAAAAGACACAAATAAAATTATTTTTATGAGTAAAATTCAAGATTTCAAAATTTGGGATATTCATGAAGCAATTGTTATGTGGGATAAAGTAACAAACACTATTAAACAATTAGCAAAAGATGTGCTTGGAGAATCAAAAGAAAAATTATTTACAAATAAAAATAGTTGGTGGTGAAATAATAATGTGCAAGAAATGATAAAATATAAGAAGTTATGTTATAAAAATTTGTTTAAATATAAAAGCTTAGAGAACTAAGAAAAAATTCAAATGGCCCGCACGGAGTCTAAAAGAACAATCTGTGACGCCCAAAATGCTGCTTTTAATGATCTTTATAACAGATTATATACTAAGGAGGGTTAAAAATACATGTATAAACTAGCCAAACAAGAGAAAAGAAAAGTAAAGATTTAACTCAAGTAACGTGTAATAAAGATGAAAATCAAAAAGTACTTTTCTTAGAAAAAAAATATATTCAACATAGGTGGGTGAGTTACTTTGATAAACCTTTTAATAAAGTTTCTAAAAATACGATCAACCTTAGTGCTCTTAATATCGTGAATAATCATAAAAAGTTTCATTATTATCGTCGCTATAGCAAAAAAGAAGTTGAGGAGTCTTTAAAGAAAACCAAGGGTGGAAAGTCTAAAGGACCTGATGATATCCCAATTGAAGTGTAGAAATATTTGGGAGTTTCTTGGCTTACTAAACTCTTTAATATTATTTTAAAAGCTAAAAAGATGCCCGAGGAGTGGAGGAAGAGTATTTTGGTCCCCTTTTTTAAGAATAAAGGGGATGCACAAGAGTTTGAAAATTATAGAGGAATTAAGTTGATGTGTCACACTTTAAAATTATGGGAGAGGGTAATTGAACATAAATTAAGACGCATCACAAAATATTCTCATAATCAATTTGGATGTATGCCGGGCAGGTCTACTATGGAAGCTATACATTTATTGAGAGGTTTGATGGAGAAGTTCAGAGATAATAAAGAGAATCTACATTTAATTTTTATTGATTTAGAAAAAGCTTACGATAAGGTTCCAAGAGATATCCTTTGGAGAGTTCTAGAGAAGAAATTTGTTCATATGACTTATATTCAAGTCATTAAAGATATGTATACTAGAGCTGT
>NEWO01001362.1:57324-73643 GCA_003013225.1 Phalaenopsis aphrodite | reverse complement strand
GAATCAAATCAAACAACACATTTCTAGCCTTAGATTAGATATGTGTTAAGATCAAACTGGGGTAAACTAGGCTTTTAGCTCTGATTAACTCATAATTAAACTGAAATGTAATATTTGTCAACTAGTTTGGGGTCTAGTTTGACCTGGGTTTGACTTGCATTAACCAAGGTTGGATTGGGTTAACATGTACTGACTTGGGTTGACTTGGTTTAGCTTTGGTTTGTCTGAAGTTGAATTAGGGTTGGGTCAAGTTAGAGCTGGGTTGAGTCGGGTTAGACTAAGGTTTTGTTAAGTTAAACCTTGGTTGGGTTAGGTTAGGCAAGGGTTTGAGTTAGGGTTAAGTTGAATTTGGATTAGGGTTAGTATAGGTTTGAGTTAGGGTTTCAGTTAGGTTCGGGTTAGGGTTAGGTCAAGTTTGGCTTAGAGTTAGTTGGGTTTGGGTTAGGTTCAGTTTGGGTTAGGTTTAGGTCAGGTTTGTGTTAGGTTTGAGTTAGGGTTGGGTTGGGTTTAAGTTAGTGCTAGCTTGAGTTTGAGTAAGTATTAAGTTCAGATTAGGGTTAGCCTGGTTTAATTTCTGGTCAGATTTATTTTTGAGTTAGGGTTGATTGAGCCTAAGTCTTTTAGGATTGGGTTGGGTTTGGGTTGATCTGTGTCAAGTCTAAACTTAAACCTAATTCAAGGCTATTAAATGGGTTAACCTAGCCTAAAATAAAACTCCAAAATAATTTCTTTAATTAACATAAGTTGGAAAAGAGGACTTACAGAAGATGAGGCTGATCAAAGGTGGAGGAGACTGGCTGTATGACTTTTTCTTCCCTCCTCTTCCTTTATTCGAGTTGTCCGAGGTAAGTGTCAGTGTGTGTGTAGAATGAAGAGTTTCAAGTATAAAATGTCAGGTATGCCTATTTATTGGCTGAGAAGGCGGTGGTAGAGGCTTCTCTGGTTATCAATATGGGTGGTGAGTCGACGACGATGATTATTTTTACATTTGGAGGTGTCACGGATCACCGCTGGTGAAACAATGTGATGTTTTATGCCTAGATCCATGGAAGAAGGTCTCTGACTAGCATGGTATGAGGAGTGATCACTTTAGGAATACCCGAGCATGGTCATGTTTAGCACTAGCGTGCCCACATGGTAATATGCCTGGACCTGGCCACGCCTAGACTAGGCGTGACCACTGTGAGGTATTTTTAGGTGTGGTCACACCCACGCCTGGCGTGAGCATGTTAGGAAAAAATTGGGCATGTACATATTTTGTTAATTGTGGCTACACCAAAACAAACACTAATGTTAGTGTAAGTCATATGTGACATTAAATGAGGTTAAAAATGAAGTTCGTAGGCCACAGAGCCCATAGTTGGGATCTACACAAGCTGTGCATTACGTTTGTAAGCCATATATGTTGGAGTTACATGAGCTGAGGAAATATCCGTAGGACATAGAGGCTAGAAGAGTTACACGAGCTATGATAATAACTATAAGTTGCAGAGGCTAGAGTTGGGAATTAGATGAGCCGAAATAAAGTTCATAGGCCACAGAGGCTAGATTTGGGAGCTGCATGAGCTAAGATAATGTCCATAGGCCTTAAAAAAATGGTGTCAAGAGCATCACAAGTTGTTTTAGAGGCCAAAGTTGGGACCTACACAAGCTGTGAGAATGTTTGTTGGCCACAAAGACATTGAGAGCTGTAGAAGCTGTGGCCGTAGTGGTGAAATACAAGTGGAGAACTTCAGTGGTCTGATGATGGTCAGTGTATATGGAGTGCATTGTTACACTTTCATCAGAAGGCTTTGTACACTGTAAGCGGGTTGCATAGCTACATTGTCATCAATGTGTGTCATTGCACCAAATTAAATTGCATTATTACAATTTTTTTGGGTGCATTGTTGCATGGTGTACTTGATGACATATTGTTCCATTGGCTGCTTCACTACTCCGTAATGTATGCTGGGATTCCATAAAGAACATTATGACTCTACAAGGACATAGGCTGCAATGAGAAAGTGGCGGTCGATGGTGGTCTGCCAATGATGGTAGAAATTGTCCAAGAGATGGTGGTCGATGGCTGTAGAGATGAAATTTTTTTTTAGATCATTGGTGCAGAAATGATGCTGAGCTTTTGATCTTTTTTTTCCAAGCTTCGGTCTTGTTTTGGCTTCAGGTTTAGGTCTCCTCTCAAGAGAAGCAAAGGCTTGATTTATATAGTACGATACTCTCTATTAGTAAGGAGTTCACACCACTCCATCGGAAGACCTGAAGAGATTCCCTTGATCAAAAGCCGTTCAATGAACATTTGATCTCCTTAATGAACTCATAATTAAGAGAACTTGGGCTCATTGGATTCACCTCATCGCGACACTTAATTTGACTATAAGTATGTCAAATTTGGAGTTCATTTGACAATTCAATTATGCACTGAAAGCTTCCAAATATGCTTTAATAGCTAGACCTGCCTTCATTTAGCTCGGATTGGACCACATTTAGGTTATCATTGAGTTTGCCTCGTCGGGTTGATCAGTTTGATTATAAGTTTATTGAAATCAGAGTTTTTTCTGATAATTTTTAATTTGAGTTTGAACATATCTTGACCAAAAGGTTGCCTCGAGGTTCTAGCAATGCTTGAGATTCATGTAGAATGATGGAAATTTGTTGATGGTGTATCAGATATGTATTTGAAAATATTTCAAAAACTTCTCAAAAATAGATTTATGAAATTTTAGTAAGTTGTTATGAACATATTTTTGGAGGAAATATTCAAAATTTGAAAATTGAATTATGTGCATAATTGAAAGCATTTTGTATTATGTGCAATTTTTAGAAATATTTTGAGTATTTTCAAAAATAGATTTAAGAAAATTTGATTAGTTATTATAAAAAATAATTTGTAGAAAAAATTAAAATCTAGATTTCGAATTATGTGCATACTTTAGAAATATTGTTATTTTTGTGCATATTTTGGAAATTTATTATGAAGAAAATTTCAATGGAACAATTCAAATTTTGAATCTTTTTGCAGTATATGTGCATAGTTTAGAAAGTCCACAAGACAAAAATTAATTCAATAATTTAAATCAAATCACTCCCATATGGACATGTGAATTTTGGCCAAACAACGATTTCCATAATTAAATTATTTTGAAATTATTTAGGCTGTTGATGATTTTTTAATTCAATAATGAACTAATTAATATAACATGGATGGTATATCATGAATGCAACCAAATAATGAAACAAACATAATATGCATATGGGTGATACATGAATTAATGTAGTGATGGAAATATTTATCCATAAATGAATTTTCTTGTGAGCAATTTGGTTTATCAATTTATGCAGGAGTAGAGCATCACATCGAATTTGCCTGCCCAATTTCTGTTATGGTTCCCTAAACTAGTTGATTGAGCTGAACTTGTTGGTCTAACTATAATAGCTTTAACGTAATCATTAGTGTCATCCACACAACCTAATGAATTTCTTAAGTCTCACCTCAATTGTTTTTCATTGTCTAAAAATGATCCATCGTTCAACTTAGAAACACAATTAGCAGTGGATCGAATTAGGTAAATTGTTATTAGGAGTAGAACCAACATCCCTTTTTTTAGTGGGGGCAAACTACCCCTTTAGACCCAATGTGGGAGGGGTTAGGGCAACAAACGTCAAAGTCATATTTCAGGAGAGGCCATATTGATATTTCAAGAGAGGCAACAAACCAAATTATCTTTCCATATAAGTAAAAGTCTAAATTTGAGAGTCTGGACTCTATGGAGGTCCGCCCCTGCTTGTTATTAATAAGAATGATTTTAAAATATTTCAAAATAGCAAAGTATAACTTCATAAGTTCTAATTTTGAGTAATAAATGATATTCAAATGAAAGTAATGAAAGAAATAATAAGAACTTTAATGAAATGGTGTTGATTTTAAAGGATGATCTTAATGGAGTACAAGTGATTATAGAACTACCAATATAGGATAATTTTCACAGTGATGAGTGTCCATTTGCATGCTCCAAGAATTTATGGTTGCTTCTAACATCAAGGTGAGGTTGGGGTATTGAGATCAAGTTAATTATCGACCAGTTATTTTCTATGACCTGTATTCTTATGTTGAAAATGACCCTAGGCAACAAGAGACAGATAGCGAAGCAAAACCATATCTAAATTAGCTTATATTGATCATTCAAGCTCCAATTTGCATTATCTATTTGTCCAAAAAATCAATGCACCATGGTTAATTATATAAAAGAGCAGCCACTTTCTTCTGAGTTTGTTTAATCTCCAATTTGGCTAGTTAACCAAAATAAAACTATACAAAATGTGTTATAATATTAACATTCATTTTTAAACTTGATACTTGATCTGATAATAATTTGCATGATAAGAACAAATGTGTAGCGAACATTGCTTCAATCATGCATAACATCTTTAGTGAACCCCCAAAATATCCATTTTATGTCCCATTGTTGTGGCTTGTCAACTTCAACTATTGTAGAACATTTATGAGCCTTGGTCCATCATGTTTGTCATCTATTGTATTACTTTACATCATTGAAAAAAAATAAAAAATTTTGAACAAAATAAATTATATCCATGGGAAGGTCAAAATAAATATCTTATTAGAATGAGTTTTGATAAAAAAAAAACTATGGGGCATTTAGTTTGTTGCTAGTAAAAATAATTTTTAAAGGAATGATCATGGGTTATGTCTCCAAGAAGATGACAAGTATTTTTTTTCTTTTTTTTTTGTCAAAATTAAATTATATTGAACTCTTCTCTATCGAACAAAATGATAAAATCTAGCAAAATTTATAATTTAATGTGTTTTCTATCTACAAGAATAGCCACATATTTTTGAAGATTCTCAAATTATTTTGAGATATTAGCATCATTTAGATGCTTTGATTCAACCTTCATTCCGTATAATTTGTCGATGTTATCTTCTTGCACATAATATTATGTGATGGTACCAACTGCTACATCAATCTTCACATGCGTCAAATCAATGGAATGATGCTAGCACTTATAAAACGATAAATTTTACGAGAAAAATAAAATCAAATGACATCTTATTTAGGTCTTGTTCATTAGTATATTAGAAGTCTCTCGAGCATAAGCTGCACTTGGGTTGAACATCGATGTCAAAATAAACAAATATTCTATCAAAATTTTAGGGCAATCAAAATTCTAATTTGTATTTACATAATTGACTACTTATGATTAAACATCAATTAATTCCTAACGGATCCTATGCTTCAAATTTATTTTCCTTTTTACTTATTTATTTATTTATTTGTTTTTGTTTTTGTTTTTTCCTTTTCTTTTGCATCAAAAGTCCTATTTTATTACTAAATCCACCTTTTTTAGTTGAATGCATATGCAGTGCAATATTCAAACTTATTTATTTGAACTAGTTGTGGTATTACCAATTACATTAAGGAAATAAATTTTTATAATTTGGAGCCCTCATTCATTCTAATCTTAGAGAATGTGATAAAGTTATAGGATGAGAATCAGGCCCACAAAGGACAGAACCTCACATGGTGTTCACATGAGGAGTTCCTGCACAATGATAGAGAGACATTCAACAATCCCAAAGAAAGACTAATTACAAGGAGCTCTTCTAACATTAAACATGTTTATACTTTATTATTTCTTGAGTTTCCAATGTAGTATGCATTTAGTTCTAAGTTTCTTAAGGTGCTTTACATTCATACCACCAATTCCTATATATTTACATATCTAACAACTAAAACTTTGCTTTTTACATTTAAAAAATTTACTTTAATTTTCTTATAATTGTATTTAGTTTATATTTGAAATTATTGGTGATGGAATTATTGCAATAAGATGTTTGCTGCGTTCAATGTATATATTCATGAATTTCATGGAATTGAAGGAACTCACATGGCATGTTCTTGTTGAGGCCAGAAGCCAATCATGTGATTTCCTTCCAACCATATCGTCTTCTTTTAGTAAATGTACATGCTGAAGCTACTTTTGGTTGGAATCATTTACTGCACCTTGGAATTCATGATTTAGATACATGGATAAATAGGCGAAAATGTTATTTCCTCTGTTAGGGATTTTAAATGAAAATTTAAATCATTTAGTCTTCATCAATCATATAAAAATTAAAATTTTTAGCACATATTAATGCCCAAAATGTTATATTTAGAGATTTTTTTTTATATTAATTAGATTAAATTTAATTTGAATGCAAAGTTGAATATAAACTTAGGATTTCATTCAATTAATTTGACATTTTTTTCTTTGTAGGAATGGAATGATAATAAGCTGTTAATTGGGAATGCAAATGATACTTGACAAGAGAGCAAAGAGTTATAGGATCAATAAAATTTTGCTTCCTTTATTGTTTGTTTGATGCAAACAAAGATTAAAAAAAATTTGATTTTAGTTTTTAATGCTTATTGATGGTAAGAAAAAAGTATTGAAAATTATATTTTTCTCTAGATAGGATATATATATATATATATAGATATAGATATAGATATAGATATAGATATAGATATAGATATAGATATAGATATAGATATAGATATATATATATCCTATATGGACATAAATGAATTTTAATTCTCTATTTTACTTCTTGTGTTTAGTGAGTTGATAAGAAAATCTAAAATTGGGTTAAAGTTAGATGTATAATATCTTGTAAAAAATAATAAAAAAAAGAAGTTTAAAATTGGGTTAGCTAAATAGATGTTATGCTAATATTAGTCAGTTATTTATGTATTGATGTAAATTTCATTCATCGTATGTGGGTCTAAATACACACAATCACACAGCATAAAATCGTTCTATTATACTTTGGGATCATTTTTATTTTTTGTTATCTATTTTATTCTTTTATATATATTTTTTTGTTTATATTTTGCTTTGAAATAAAACATATTTGTTAAGGACTTGTTTGAGACCATTTTTAATTTTTTTTTAATTTATTTTTGCATTTATTTTTAAGTGGAGTTCTTAAAGTATTTTTATTTATGCTTTCAAAAATATATTAACCTATTTTTAAAAGTACTTAAAGCAATATTTATATGTTTAGTATATTCTTAAAATAGCCATCACTAACATGTGTGTTTTATTTCAAAATAAAACACAAATAAAATAAATTAAACTAGAAAAAGAAAAAAATTAACACTAATCTCAAATGACAATTAATTAAGAAACAAATCCTTATTTTTAAAAGTAATAGTTTATAAGTTAGCCCAAGTCGCATAGTGCTAAAATTAGGAAGTGGCAAGGATGCCTCTTGCCCTCCAAAATTTGAAAAATTAAAAAAAAAACTCATATAATTACATATAATATGAAAATTTTTTCATTAAATTCTTCGGTAATTACATATATTGTAAGACTTTCATCCTTCCTAAATACAAATCCCAACTCATCTTCCCTCCTTTTATCCCCTATAAATGAAGAATCATGTGAACATCTCCCATACACAATTAACTAACTCCTTTCCAAGCAACCCGCGCAGTGAGAAAATGGTGTGCAAGGTAGAGGACAATGGAAAGCCAAGGAGAAAGGAGCCACTGAAGAAGACAAGGAATGAACAGAGAGAAGTGAAGAGTGCGAAGAAAGAGCCACCGAGCCTCCATTGCAACAAGGGCAGTAGCTGCAAGTTCAAGCGCAGCTGCTTCTGCGAGGAAGACGATGCCATCTCCTCGGCTATTCTTCTCTTAGCTTGTGTTTTCTGTTCTCCAAATTCCATGTAGTATTCTTCTTCTGTCAATGGAAACTCATGATGTTTTGTATTAAATTCATCTTTTGCATGATTTTTAATATGCTGATGGAATTAGTTAAATTCTTCATTTCGCTGTTTTGAGGTAAATCTGTTGATGCAAAAACCGGCATTTGTTTGATATATTGTAAGAATTGTAGCAGTAAAGCGTTTTGCAGTGTTAATAATATGGGCCATTGAATGATAACTATAGAATGATAAATAAATTTAGTTACTAAAGTATAAATTAAATCAAATATTTTTCAATTAATTAAGCGAAAAGCCTAAATTATTTTTATTGTGATTAATTCCGCATAAAGCATTAATAAAAGGATCCCTATTTGAACAATGCTCAAAATTAACATTGAGAGATTCAAATTTCACAAATCTTTTCAAACGGTTCTCAATATCTCAAAATGATGCTTTCATTTTTTACAGTTATACATACATACATACATACATACATATAAACTATTCTACGATCTCTGACCATTTACGATGCGTCTAACTATTAGAGTACCACACCCTCTATCGGGAGAATCGAATCCCAGACCAGAGGGGACTTACAACTGACTAGCAGATGCCTGACCAACTAATATGAAAACGTGGCGCACACGCGCGCGCGCATAAGAAAGAGCGCTCATAAGAATATGTATTCTATAATCTATATGTATGAATAAGAGTTTGGAATAATTATTAATACTTTGTGTTCTATTTGATAAAAAAAGTAGTTGAACCTAAATAAAAGAATATGAGTCATTTAATTAATAACCCGATTGGAATAGCATCAAAGTGGAATCAGAAATGAGCATTGAACTAGCCTTAAACTCCAAGTTACCACTATAGTAATGCTGCTAGTTGCTAGAAAATAATCTAGGTGAGTGAGACAAGGTATAAATCCAATCAAATTTTCATGAAAATACTTATAAACTAATTTAACTCAAAATAATAGCATCATAATTTATCATGTTTTTGTGAAACTGGCCGACCAATTGACCGTTAAGCATTGTAGGAGATTTATGTTGCCCATTGCAGGATTTTAAATTTTTTTAAAGGCTACTTTACTTGAGGATGGATTAGGGTGATAGAATCTTCTTTTCCACCATATTTGATGTCTGGATGGTTGAAAAGCTCTATTTGTTAAAGTGCAAATGATGGTGTATATGATGACATATCTCATGTCAAATCATATGATCAAATTGGCGATTGATTTTATTGTGACAGGTTAAATAAAAAATAAGACAAGTTCAGGATAATATAACAACCCTTATGTCAGATCAAATGTGTCGTATTGAGTTGTGGACACATGAATTGCTTACATTGTTTCAGAGATGACTTCAAATTAACTTGTCTTGCCAACTCCCATCTTTTATAATAGAGAGAAGACTGGCAACCAATGCATTAGGAGAGTTGTGATAACGCTCTTTGGGCTTTTCTTAAGATGTACAACGCTTTGATGACTTCTGATCAAGATAGAATAACACATTAGTTATAAATATGTTTCATAAAAAAAGTCTCATAAAAGCTATTATGTGTCAGATAATCTATCAATTTACAATTCGTTTGCTTTAAAATAATCATCTACAGGAAAGGAGTTAATTCATATAAAATGATAGAAAATTGTTGATGAATATTAATGTCTTTGTTCAGATGTGGTGAACCTTGTTGGCATTATTATAGGAAATGTGGTTATCAAAATTTCCATTTGTTTCCCATGATGTGCTTGTATGATTGTCACTTACAATGTGATGTACACAAATTATGAATTGGAGACATCTTCAATAATGACCATTGTCCAATTATTGATAGTGAAGTAATTGTTTGTTCTGAAATAAGCTTGATTATAGCAAACCAACTTGTTTAACCAAGGTTAGAATTTTCTGGTTAATTTTCTCCTTTTGTTATAAAAAAAATTATAAAAAAATATTCTTGATAAACAACACATTGTTTCTCATGAATAATATAATTATAAAATCATATAATTCATTTAGAAGTATGAAATCCTAGAAATAACTAGGAATCTTCCACAACATTGCATATTTGCTATTATCAGTGGATATGTCCCACTTCAATGAAATTTATGCTAATAATCAAACCAAGTATCAATTCCATCCTAGTTGACCGTTGACCGAGTTTGATTAAATCATGAATGAATTTTAAATAAAAATGAAAAATATTGTATGGATTAGAAATTTAAATTGTAAAGTGCGTTATATAGAAAGTTTTTTTAATTTAAATCAATTGAAGTTGTTTGATGAAATTAGTAATTAACTTATCAAGATTTTAATTCTGATCCCTGTAAGAATGCCACTCTTCTCATTATATATCTTTTTGTGTGGCACCTGCACTTGTGCACATCATTTTAATAAATCAAAATTTTGCTTGATTTTCGAGGATCCATGTAAGTATAATTAGACATTAATTTTATTATCTTATTTTAACTCAATTATTTGTCTAAGATCTTACTATATTTCAATTAATTGAGTTGTATTATTCAATTTTGATATTCTTGTAGTTAATTATTTACTCTTTGTTGTTTAATAATAGTTGTTCTACTTTTGCAATTTGAGTTTGTGGAGTTGAAAGGGTAGAGTGGATAACATAGAACTAGTGTTATTTGACCCACAAAATGAAGAAATCTATAGAAAATAGGAAATAAAAAAGAATAAAAATTTAATCAAACCATGCATACCAACAAAAAAAAAGTAAAAGACTACTGACATGCGTCAATTTATGTAATTTATCTGCTATTTTCTTGCATTTTACATGTTATTCCTATTCATTTATCACAGATTTACACTTTTAAAAGATTTTTTTATTTATGTTATGTAGGATGAATGAGTGGAATACAAATAAGTTGGAAAGAGAAAATTAAGCTAAAAGGTGCTCCAAAGCACTGTAACCATGCCTACAGGTAGCATGACCATGCCCCTTATTGAACACAGCTAGCATGACCATGCCATCTGAAACAGAAGGGCGGCATGACCATGCCACGATCGGGTATGACCATGCTGGCCCATGCAATCTATTGGTGTGAACATGCCGACGAGCGGGAGAACACTTTAGGAAGGAAATTTGATGGCCTAATCCATGATTCGTGCTATAAAATCATTTTTTAGTGGTTTTTGGAGGGAGTCTGCATCCGATAAGGCCTGAAGGCTATAAGAAGTGAGTTGGGAGAGATTTTGAGGTCTCCCTTGAATGATATCTTCCTCCTTTGGGGGATACCTTAAAGGGAGAGTTTTTTTTTTGTTTGCTTTGTGAGTTGTGAGAGTTCATATGAGAGGGAAATGTACTTCCTTTGGAGAGAAAATAATTTCTTTTGAGTTTTTCTTAGCTTTGCTGCTTGTAATGGATTTTGACGTGGTGTTTTTTGCTACGGTTTGTTCCGTAATGAGTGAATAAACTTTTCTTCGTGTTTCTATGGTAAAATGAGTAGTTGATTTATCATAATTTTTCGATAATATTTTTTTCGTTAAGCATTTTCTTCAAGTTTTTCATGGCCTTGTTGTTGTTTTACCTTCAAACACAATTTACTCATAGTTTGGCTAACTAGAATGTTAAAATGTTTCATGAAACTATGACACCTAACTGTTGCATAGTGGAAACAAAGGTTTAACCATAAAATTCTGAGATGATAGACATATTCTAGATGAATTCAAAAATCTTTCCAAGAAATTGGAAAAGTCATGTGGAATGAGGATGCCTCAACTTTAGGGATTCGAGGCTTCTTTTGAGCTATACATTGGCATAAAAATCACTAAATCGTTGATTGACAACAATCATGCATGAGAACATTTAGAAAATATCATGATCTTCACTATCACTAAATCACAGTGGCATGAGCCACATTTATTTTGAATGAACTCACAAAATTTTCCCTTGTTTCCACTTTCTTTCATTACCTAGTACACTGTTTTTCTAGGACCTCAAGACTTACAAACTTCAGTTTGATAAACACCAAGGTAGGTTAACTAAATTAATAAACTGAAGATTTTTCCTTGGAAATAAATATTACACTTACCCTGTAGGATTAATATGCGGTATACTTGAACTGCATTACTACTTGACACGTGTACATGCATTGTACAACCGACTTACATCCCGTTAAGTTTTAGTACATTTGCTATGCCACACCCTTAGTAGATGATGTACATTAAAACATCAATAAGCCAAATATCCAAGCCAATACTTTGCACTAAAACCAGTAATAATTCAAAGGATCTGAAACTTATAATTTCAGGTTTCACCTAAAAATCTAAACTTACACATAATTTCAAATTTCTCAGAAATTTAAGCAGCTTTAAGTATAATAGAGTGTTTAATAATGTCATTAGACTTACATTATTCATTTTTTAGGCACAAAGCAAAGGTTTTGTTGAATTTATTATCTCTGGTCTCTATCAAATAATTCCCTCCTGCTAAAACTATTAAGCTTAGAAAAGAGATCAATTTTTGTGCCTAAATAAAAAATGAGCTAATTTATTAATTTTTGGAATGATTTAAGGACTTATTATGGAAAATTCTCCGTCATGTCTTATTTGAGTCACTAATATTTTAAATTTTTATAAATGTATGTTGGGTTTCTTAGGACAATTGTAGATGATGCATCAATAGATTCTTTAATGTCCAAGGTATTTAAAGAGCATTATTCATTTATTAAGTAAATAGAGACCAATAATTTTTTATGCCTTTTGAAATAATTAATGCCAAGAAAATAGCTTTTGCCCATGTAGCTGATATCATATCAATTTTGACTTCAGAAGTGGCTATTTTCTCAAGATAACTTAGGAATGAATGAAAATTAAGGAAACTTTGATCAATAATGAATTTGAACTTTCTTAGTTAGATGATTCTATCTTTCAAATGTAGTGTTTTTGAAATTTATAATAATAGGCAAAATAATTTCTCTTAAACACATAAACCATGTCAGAGAATTTAGTCCATTTTTAATTAGAGTAGTAATCAAAATTTTGGGAATAATAATAATAATAATATCAATCAAACTAATCTTATAGAAAACCAAAATAACCATTAAACCAACCTCCAAACCCTATAGCTAACTACCCACTAAGGCTCATTTCTTAAATTAACATTTTAAAAAATTGGTTTTATAAATGGGTTCTCAATTATAAATTTATACTATAGCCATTCTAAACATTTTGTTTTATAGCTCAACCTAGAGTTTTAAGGAACTAAACTGCACTTTCAGTAGATGTAGTATAACAAAACATCAACATGCCAAGTATATAATCCTTTAACTTTGAACTAAATCCTACATTATCTTAATGGTCCAAAATTTAAAACGTAAGAGTTTAGTTATAAGAAATTTGAATTTACGCATAGCCAATTTTTTTAAAATTTGTGCAATCTTTAATAATATTAGAGTGTTTGATGATGATATTAGACATAATCCGTTTTTTTAGAGATAAAGCTACTACTTGTTTGAATTCCTTATCATAATTTAGAATGACTTATCTAAGAAATTATTGACTAACAATTCCCCTCCATTTTAGACTATCAAACATAGAAATTATACATTCTATTAACCCAAATAAAAAATGAATCAATTTATGAAGCTAGGGAGAGATGTAAAGAATTATTAAGTAAAAGGCCATATAATGCCTTACCTAAATAACTAATGATCTAAACCTTTTATATTGCCTTAGTAGATTATTTGATGACAGTTATAAATTCTATAATCTAAGGTTCATTAATGTCTATGTCATTTAAGGAAGCTTATTCATTGATTGAATAAATGGTGTCTAATAATTTTTATTGATCTACTGAAATAATTAATCATAAAAATATATCTAGTGTGTATAAACCAAATGGTCAATTGATTCTAAATTCTCAAGTAGTTGTAATCTTGAAAACATTAAATAACTTAAAAATGAGCCATATTAAGGTTCTCCATTGGTCAATGATGAATTTGTATGCTCTCAATTGGATGATTATTTCCTTTCTAATGTAAAGTCTTTTAATATTATAACCAATCAACAAAATAAACATTTCTTAAATGCATATAGCCCAGGTTGTAGAAATATCACTAATTATAAGAAATAATAATTATTATAATAGTAAAATTACACTTAAAGAGAACAAATAGAACCCAGGAACCCACCCTCTAAACACTATACCTAACAACCCACTAGGACTTCTTAAATTTAAGCTAAGAGATTGGATTTAGAAGTTTTGGTAGTAGAAATGAGTACTTAGTTACAATGTCATGATTTAGTCATCATACATAATAAATTTTATAGATTGGCATGAACCTTTAGGCACTGTGCCACACTTTTAATAAATGAAGTACATCAGAGGATCAATGAGTCAAAAATCCAAGATAATAATTTTGAGCTAAGAATTACAATAGCTTAAATGGTATTCAATTCATAATTCGATGTTTTGCTCATAAAAGATCCAAATTTATACATAACTAATTTTTGAAAAATTGTGTACAATTTAAGTATAATAGAGCTTCTAATGCACCCATTAAACATATGTTGTTACTATGTTTTTAAAGAGATATAGCTAAAGTTTGAGTGAATTTCTCATTCTTAGGCCTTTTTGTAATGATCTAACATAGTAATTTTTAGTTTTTAGGTATTTTCCTCCCTTGAAACTACCAAAGAAGGACATCACTTCCTATACCCAAATGCAAGTTTAGTGAATTTTTAAAGCTTAGGATAAATTCATGGTCTTACTAAAAAATATACCCACCATGCCTCAACTATTTGGCTCATGATCCAAACCATTTATAATGGATTAATAAGTTCTTTCAGAGTAATTATAGATTCTACAGTAGAGGTTCTTTAGGAGAAATTATAAATTCTACAGTAGAGGGTCATTAATGTTAAGCATTTTAGAAATGATTATTCATTAATTAATAAAATATGACTAATAATTTTTAGTGGCTTTATTAAATAATTAATCCTAAGAAATTAGCTAATGCCTCTGAAACAAATATGCTATCACTTTTTACTTCACATGTAATTATAGACTTACAAAATATAAAATTAAGAATTAATCAAGGTTAAGGATTACCTATGATTAATGATAAATTTAGTTCTTATTTTTCCAATGCGAGGTTTTTAAATTTTATAAATAATAAGAAAAATAATTCTTTCTTAAATATATATGTTGACCGCACTTTTGGTTGAGGTTCAGTTTTTCCTCTTTAGTAGCCTAAGGTCTAGCCATAGAACTTTCCTATTGACTATTCTTAGAAAACTAGACAAGGATCCCTCACCATTAGAAATTTCAAACTCTTCTCTACTCAACTTGAAGTTCCACATATTGGTCCTAACCTCTAGCACTTAGTAGGTGGGGTCATTATGAGGGAAACTCAAGATGAGTTACCCTTAGGACTGTTGGACCTTAGGGTTGACCTTGGGTGTTGGTCTAGGGCTAAGGCACTTACTTGCAATCACTTACACTCACAATCACTCACTACCCTAAACCCAGAACTTCTAGACTTTGGTCCTTTGATACTTTTGGGAGATTCCTGTAGGTGGTTCCCTAAACCCATTAGCCCTAGGCTAGGGTTTAGCTAAGACCACTACATAGAGGACCCAAAATGGGATTTCTATTGGTCCCTAGCTTATTAATGGTGATCAAATTCCTACTTAGGCTTACACCACAACAAGAGGCTTAATCCATAACCTCTTTAGACCCTAACGAATGTGCCAAGACTCTCTGGTTGAAGCTTCAATTCTCAGAGCAAAGGTATAAAACTTCTCTCCCTCCTGAGCCTATTTTGATTCTACATTTGATTAGGCTTAATTTAGTTGCATGATTACCGTATTGCTGTGTTTGTCTCACTTAGACGAGTCCATAAGATCAAACACAAAGTGATTTATTAGGGTTTTAGTGTGGACGGTCACGGGATCATTCTATCGGGGACGATGCTGGGGAGCCGTTTGATCAAGCATGTATCGAATGGACGAAGGAGATAAAGTCGGACAACACTTCGAAACATAAATCACGGGCCGAGTCAGTAGCAACGTAGATGGTGACGTCCAAACAGAGCGCGACACGCTTTCCTTCGAAGCTGCCTAGTATCTAATCAGCACGCGTTGTTTAAATAGATAAATAGGGATTTTTCCTATTTATTAAATAACCCCTAACTTAAAAAATTCATAACTTTGTATAGAAAAATCATAAAAATAAAATAAAAATATCCCCTTGCTCAGTGAACAAAGAAAAACAATGTGAAAATAATTTTAGGCCCATATGATACATATTTTATTTTTAATAATTAAACATTGATTTAAATGTTTTGATTCTCCATGCATGTAGACTTATCACTATAGCTTGAATTTTTGGTATGTTGTAGCCTGTGTCAAGGGAAACATCCTCTGATTTTTTCAAAGTCAGAAGAGGTTCCTAGACAGAGAACCATATTTTTCAAGTTTTTGCACATTATTTTCTTAAAATAATCATGGAAATTAGCATGTTGATTAGAAAATTCCAAGAAAATTTTGGAAGGTCCACCATGACCAGAGTAGCTTTTGAAAATAATTTTATGGGTCAAGCCATTTAAAATGTACTTAATTTTCATGAACAATAAATAACTAAG
>NEWO01001362.1:20313-48080 GCA_003013225.1 Phalaenopsis aphrodite | reverse complement strand
AGTTTAGTAAGTTCATTTGAACTAAGTGAATCCAATAGAAAATAGTGGTGCCGGAACAAGGGAACCATAGGATCCTAACCGGTGTCGCTCTAATCAACTTTAATATGCCCCTATAAAATTTAAAAAAATTTTTACCCTATAAAATTTCTCCTCTGGATCCATGACATCCCCTAGTTTATCCTCCTTTGTACTCTACAGCAAAATGTTCCAAATTTAAACCAATTCCCTTTCACACCTCTTTGTCCGATCTCATTGAAGAGTTCCACCCTTTGAAATTCCTTGAAGATAATATTTCTTGATTTTTATCGAGAGTTTTCTTAGGTGGCTTTGGTCATTTAAGATGTAATTAACTATAGGGGCTTGTCCTTATAGGAAGCATGTTCGAACCCAACTTTAAATAAACCCTATTTAATCCTTTATATTAAATAGGGGAACTTGTCGGCAAATACAAAGGTTTCACATACCATACGGATGTCGTACTTTTTTTTAGTTTATTTGATTAAGCCTCATCCTTAAGTCTTGTGTTTATCCTTTGGGATATATACAAGGTTTGAGGTGAAGTGCTCTTTCATGTAAACTATGAAAAATATGAGTCAGTTTGATTTCAAACTTTTCTAAACTTCAACGTCCTTACGAAGCAGGCGACGGGATTTTGGTTCCGGTGACCCACAGTTTCTTATGTGCAACTCCTCAACCCAAAATAGCGCAGACAGTTGCCACCCAATATGTTCTAGGTGAGCATGCAATTTAAGCACCTTAGTCTCTAATACAAATATATTATTCTCCATCTTGTTGATATTCTCCGTTATTCCTTCAATACTAATGGCTAAGAAACCGTTATACATATCTTGTGCACTTTGACTAAAGAACTTGTTCTTCATGACTTCCTCCTTCTTCTTCAAATCTATCTCCCATGAAGACATTTTCTCTAAATCTCTCTCTTTCTTAGACTATTAGGGCTAAAAATAGTGCTGGTGAAATTTCTTCACAAAACCTTCTATTTATAGGCCTAATTCCTCCTCATAACTTCTAGGCACGACTAGAAACTGCCAAGACACGTTTATTCCAACTAAATTGCAGTTATACCTTCTAAAAATCAAAATTTGCACATGTGATTAAACTGCCTCGCTTAAGCGCCGGTTCTGATGCTTAAGCGCGAGTGCACATTTTTTTGCACCAGTCCTTAACATCCAAATTCTTATTCTAAGATGTATAGGTTACTAATTAAAGTCTAAAAATCATTACTAGCACATAATAAACTCAAAAATACTACCCCAAATTTTTTTAATCAGACTCAAAACAACAATCAAAGCAAAAACACACTGATAACTATGGGTTGCCTCCCACAAAGAGCTTGGTTTTACGTCGTCAGCCCGACGTAACCAGTGCTCATTCTACTTGACCCAACATCATTCCATCATTATATTTATGCTGATCCCTTATACAATAAGGATTCAGTCTATGTCGAATTACTTTGAAAATTTTCTCAGAATTAGGATCTTTAATATCCACAACTCCATAAGGATAAACGTTTATCACAACAAATAGGCCTATCCACCTGGACTTAAGCTTGCCTGAAAATAATCTTAACCTTGCATTAAATAGCAAAATTTGTTGCCTTTGCTGAAAATTTTTAGTAAGAATCTTTCAATCATGCCACATTTTCATCTTTTTTTATAAATCTTAACACTTTCATAAGATTCATTCTTTATCTCTTTAAGCTCATTTAATTGTAACAATCTTTTCTCACCAGCGTCTTTTAAATTATAATTGAACTCTTTAATAGCCCAATATGCTTTATGCTCAAGTTCAACTGGTAAGTGACAAGATTTCCCAAATATTAGCCTATATGGGGACAGTTCTATATGCATTCCTATAAACCCACAAAGCATAGTCAAGTTTGACTGACCAATCCATTTTTGTTGGATTCACTAATTTTTCCATAAATCTTTTAATTTCCTAATTGGATAATTCAGCCAAACTACTTGTCTGAGAATGATAAGCAATAGAAATCCTATGAATTATATGACATTTCTTTAATAACTTCTCCATAATGACATTTCTGAAACGACTTCCCCCATCAGTAATGATAACTCTCTACATCCCAAATCTTCAAAATATGTTCGTTTTCGAAAATTTTGCAACACTTTGAGCATCACATCGAGGTAAAGAAAAATCTTCTATCCTTTTGGATACATAATCTGTTGCTAACAAAGTATATAAATTTCTGAAAGATGGTATAAATGGTCCCATGAAATCTAATCCCCAAACATCAAATATTTCAACTTCTAGCATATAATTGAGTGGCATCTCATTTATTAGAGAAATATTGCCCACTCTTTCACATCTATCATAAGTTTTGATTTAAGCATTAACATCTCTAAAAATTGTAGGCCAATAAAATCCAGATTGTAGAATTTTGTATGTTATTTTATCAACACCAAAATGTCCCCCAAAATCAAAATTATGACTTTTTTTGGATAATTTCATAAGTTTCTTTTAATGGTACACATCTTCAAATGATCAAATCATTTCCTTGTTTATATAAATATGGGTGATCCCAAAAATAAGTCTTAGCTTCAGAAATAAATTTTCTCATTCGTTGGTATGTCGTTCCATAGGGTAAATAATAATATAGTTCTCAATGTCAGCATACCACATAACACCCCACTCATTTACAGTGAACAATTTTTCATCTGAAAAATGTTCATTAATTTCTTTTTCAAAATAGAGTGGTTTTTCTAATTCAAGCCTAGACAAATGATCAACAATTTGATTTTCAGTTCCCTTCCGATCTACTATCTTAAAATCAAATTTTTGTAAAAGAAGAATCCATCTTATAAGTCTTAGTTTAGTATCATTCTTTTTATTAAGTACTTAATAGTAGAATGATCTGTATGCACTATACAATGAGTTTCAATAAAATATGATCTAAATTTATCAAAGGCATACACTATTACTAATAAAACTTTTTCGGTTGTTGTATAATTAATTTGAGTTTCATTAAGAGTTTTACTAGCATAGTAAATAACTTTAAAAATTTTATCATATCTTTATCCTAAAATAGCTCCAATAAGATAATCACTTCAATCACACATAAGTTCAAAAGGTTTTTTTTTCCAATTTCAGTGATTGATTTTTCTTTTAATAATTTAAAAGCTTTTAGGCATTGCTCGTCAAAATTTAAAATTGCATCTTTCTCCAATAAATGGCATAAATTCTTAGCAATCTTAGAAAAGTCCTTAATATATCGCTTGTAGAATCCAGCATGTGCTAAAAAACTCCTAATTTCCCTTACATTTGTTGGATAAGGTAAATTAGCAATCACTTGAATTTTAGCAGAATTTACTTTCATACAATTTTTTGATATTTGATGACCTTATACAATTCCTCCTGCTACCATAAATTGGCATTTTTCCCAGTTAAAAACTAAATTAGTTTCTTCATAGCGCTTAAGAACTTTAGATAAATGTTCTAAAAATGAGCCAAATGAAGTTCCAAACACTAAAAATTCATCCATAAATACTTCAATCCTTTTTCAATTAAATCAAAAAAAAAATTTCCATCATACATCTTTGAAATGTAGCAGGGGCATTACATAAACCAAAGGGCATTCTTCTAAAAGCAAAAGTACCATAAGGACTGGTAAATGTTGTTTTCTCTTGATCTTCAAGAGATATTTGAATTTGGTGATAACCGGTACATCCATCTAGAAAATAAAAGTATTTATGCCATGCTAGTTTATCCAACATTTAATCTAGAAAGGGTAGTGAAAAATGATCTTTCTTAGTGACAAGCTTTAATTTTCTATAATCAATGCATATTCGCTACCCTGTAACTTGTCTAGTAGGTATTAACTCATTATGCTCATTCACAGTTACAGTTACTCATCCTTTCATAGGAACACAGTGAATTGGACTAACCCATGCACTATCTGAAATAGGGTAGATAATTCCGACATCTAATCACTTTAAAATTTCTTTCTTAACAACCTCTTTCATAATAGGATTTAATCTCCTTTGTGGATCAACCCTGGGTTTGCAGTTTTCTTCCAAATTAATTCTATGCATACAAAATGAAGGACTGATTCTTTTAATATCAGCAATTGTCCATCCGAAGGCTTTTTTAAAAGCTTTTAGAATTTTCATAAGCTTTTCTTCTTCGTCCTTTATTAACTTCGAGGAAAGTATAACATGTAAAGTAGAGGAATCTCCTAAAAAGGCATATTTTAAATGTTCAGGAAGTAATTTCAACTCAAGTTCTGGAGGTTTTTTAATAGATGGACAAAATGATTTATCTTTGTCTATCGTGTCCAAAATTTTAAAACTTTCTTGAACATAACTGAAATCTTCCTTAAAAAGGTTTACACATTGATCTAATTCCTCTTCTTGCTCATGTTCCAAATCTTCTTCTTCAAATTTTTCTTCATAAGTAGTCTTGAAATGAAATTCACTCAGATATCTTATAGCATTCATTCTATAACATTCATCTTCTTTACCTTTTGCAGGGTATTTCATTAATTTTGAAATGTTAAAAGTAACAGTTTGATCATTGACGCGCATTGTTAATTCCCCTTTATGGACATCTATCATTGCTCTTCCTGTGGCTAGGAAAGGTCTCCCTAAAATGATAGGTATCTCTTTATCTTCCTCCATAACAAGCATAATGAAATCAACAGGAAAGATAAATTAATCCACTTTCACTAGGACATCTTCTGTAACTCTTTTAGGATATGTTATTGAATGATCTGCTAACTGTAGAGTTACAGTATTAGGGGTTATTTCTCATAATCCCAATCTTTTAAATATTAATAATGACATAAGGTTAATGCTTGCACCTAAATCACATATAGTTTTCTCATAAAATCTGTCTTCTATTGCACATGAAATAGTAAAGCTACATCTCTTTAAGCTTTTTAGGAAGTTTTTTCTGAATTATAGCACTGCAATCCTCACTAAATGCAACAGTCTCATTATCTTCAAACTTCCTTTTTCTGCTGAGAATATCTTTCATAAACTTTACATAGCTTGACATTTGTTTTAAGGCTTCAGAAAATGGAATATTTATTGTAAGCTTCTTAAATATTTCCAGAAATTTTAAAAATTGCTTATCCAACTTCTGTTGTCGAAGTCTCTGAGGAAATGGAGGTGGTGGTTTTTCTAAATCAATTTTTGGCAGAGAAATAGGTCTTTTAGAATCTTTTGGAGCGTCCTCTTTTGATTCGTCAATTTCTTCTCTCTACTTCAATCTCTTTTTGAACCCTACCTTCCAACTCTCTTACGCTTCTAAGTTGTATGGCTGTAACCTGCTCTTTATTTTGGTCTTTTAGATTTTATTCAGTATTACTAGGAAGTGTTCCTAGGGATCTATTACTCAATGAACTTGCAATTTGCCCAAGTTGATTCTCAATATTTCTAATTGTAGCTCCTTGATTATGTAAGTGATTACCCATTTGTAACACCACTTATTCTATAGACAACTTCTTATCCTTAAATTGTGTATTACTGTTGATTCTTGGAGGATAAATAGATCTATAATTATTATTCCCTTGATTGTTCCAGTTTCCCAATGGGTTTACTTGGTTGTTCCACCATTATTGATTATTACCACCCGAATTGTTATTCCAATTAAAGTTGGGATAGTTCTTCCAACCTAGGTTATAATAATTGGAATATTGGTTATTTTGCTTATTATTTATGACATTCAAAGTTTATAATGATGTTTGAAAATCTACCATTTGTCCTAATGAATTCTCTTCAATCATGGAAATTGGTTAAGAAAAATTCATTCAAATTGGTCTAACTTCCTTAAAATTGCAGCAACTTGATTTGTTAACATAGTAAATGCATCAATTTCATGAATATTGGCTACTTTCTTTGGATTCACCCTCTCAAAAGGACATTAAAAATTATTTGTAGCCATCTCTTCAATTAAAGCATAAGCGTCATGAAATGGTTTTGACATCAATGAACCACCAGTAGTGGCATCGATAATAGATCTAAGAGAACCATTAAATCTATTATAAAAGGTTTGAATCATTAACCAAGCTGGTATAGCATGGTGTGGACACTTTCTTAAGAGTTCTTTAAATCATTCCCATGCTTCATAAATAGATTCCCTTTGAAACTGATTAAAACATGTAATATCATTTCTAATCTTTACAGTTTTTTATGGTGGAAAATATTTAGGAAGGAATTTTTGTGTTAAATCACCCCAAGTTCTGATAGATCCAGGTGCTAACGAATTCAACCACATCTTAGCTTTATCCTTCAATGAGAAAGGAAATAACCAAAGTCTTATGACATCATCTGAAACACCATCGTATTTAAATGTAGCACACAATTCTAGAAAATTGGTAAGATGTAAATTTGGATCTTCAGTTGGTGATCCCCCAAATTGATTATTTGATACCATTTAGATAATAGTAGGTTTAAACTCAAATGAATTAGCCACTTCAGTAGGTTTTTTAATACTACAATGAAGTTCATCTACATTAGGGTTGGCATAATCTCTCAAAGGTCTAAACTCTTCATGAATTTCAGCATGTTGATTATTTTGGTTTGCCACTTCTGTAATTTTTTTGGATTTTTCAAGATTTTTTATATTTTTGGTTTTTCTGATTTTACTAATAGTTCTTTCTAATTCAAAATCGTATGACATTAGTGCTTCAGAATATAAACTATGCATACACTAACATAAAATAAAATAAAACATACAAAATAAGATACTATATTTAAAGTTTAAATAAAACTTTCTACAAATAGAAATTTACTTAGTTTTCTTTTCCGGCAACGACGCAAAAAACTTGATCCCTGGATACACAATGCTTATACATAGTATAACAATAGTTCTGATGGTATTTTTCACTTATATTTCCTTATTTCTAACAAAACCAAAAACTTGATCCTAAAGAAAAATAAGAATTTAACTTTTTAATTTATATATATATTTGGGATACTACACAAGTATACGAATCACTATCAAGTAATATAAGACTTTTTGATTAAGACCTGAATATCAAACTCATATGAAAGATTATGCAATATGTACTTTTAGAAAGTTTTTCTATTTTAAAAAGATAATTACTTACACTAAAAAGGATTTTTTTAGGAATTTAAAATTAAAATATTTTTGGTATTTTTGATATTTTAACGAAACAGTAAAAAGACAACTAAAGTTTTTGTAGAAGAAAAACACTTAATATAAAAATATCTTTCTTCTTATCATGAATCAGTAATAAGTATAGGAGTTCTGTTATGGAAGTATGCAAATTGTGTTGGGTCAAATAGGAGCAATAATATTCTTTACCTTTACTAGAGATGCTATAAAGAATATTGGCTAATTTAAAGTTTGAATAGTTCTAAAGACCCGCTAGGCAGAGAAGATAATAGCTCTCACTCTAGAGTTCTCTCGATTCCCTCCACCTGGGGGCTAATATTCTCATATTAGAACCTAAAACAATAAACAAAATTGGGGACTTTAACCTGTCACTTTAAAGTCTTCTAACTCTACAACCATCAATGAATATTTTCCTATTTATTTGCACTTAATCATATGAACTACATTCTCATTCATACAACCTCATGTGATTCTTTCCAATTGTTGACTAAGAAAATATCAGCCCGGTTCTAACATGTTCTCACAACAAATTTTAACATATGGATTGGCCAATTAAAGAAGTAAATGAAGTGCATGGATTTAAATCATCATAAATTCTTCCAAAATTAAAGATCAATACTCTCCACAACTTCCATCCAAAACTTAATTACATATTATTTTAAGAAGAAAGATAAAGAAAACTATTAAGAATCCATGGAGAAAACAAAACCACACTTTAGTTTAAAAGAAGAAATCATTGTCAAACCAACAACATGTCTTGATTAAAACCCAAAGTAGTCTAAAACAAAAAGATAAAAACTTATCTCAAGTCCTCCACCAAACACTTGAAGTTCCTTTGAATCTCTTCTCTTTTACAATCACTCAAAACAAAATAACAAAAAGGATAAAGTGAATAAAAAGTGGTTCCTAAAAATCTCTCCGAACTAACTCCCCAGAAAAGAACTTTCAAAACTTGCCAATATTTTCAGGACTTTTTTCTAAGTCCTTTCTTCTTTCTTTTATAGTTTTCAAAGAGGTGTCTTGGGATCTCTTCAAAATGTGTCTTGGTTTAATGTATTTTCCCAAGAGATGCATCCTTCCGTGATAATTTTTGTCCATTTTGGTTATAACCACCTATTAAGCCAATGGGTGCCTAAAAAACCTCTTTAAAATTTGTGAAAACCTATTTTACTCATCTATTAACTGCCACTGGCACATAAGCACGGGTTCTCAGTGCTTAGGTGCGACCTTCTCTGTTTAACCGACGCTTAAGCGCCAAAACTCTTTTGCACAATTTTTCACATTTTTGCTCCAAATTTGATCCTTTTTCACTCATTTAAGCATTTTTTTCTATTTTTACTTGTAACTGCAAGAAAAACATAAAAATACCTTCCATTAAAGTGTAATATCTCAAAAATAGGTATAAAAATATATCTAAAAATACTATATATTTTAGAATTATCAGCTTACACGACTGCATATAGAAGTCCTATAAAAATGTCCCCATACAGGCTAATATTTGGGAAAGCTTGTCATTTACCAATTGAAGTTGAGCACAAAACATATTGAGCTATTAAAGAATTTAATAATAATTTAAAGGATGCTGATAAAAAAGTACAATTACAATTAAATGAGATTGAAGTGAAAAGGAATGAATTTTATGGGAGTGCTAAGATTTATAAGGAAATGATGAAGATATGATATGATCAAAGGATTCTTACTAAACCTTTTGAGCCAAGGCAACAAGTTTCGCTTTATAACGCAATGTTAAGTTTGTTTCCAGACAAACTTAAGTCCATGTGGATGGGCCAACTTGTTGTGATGAAATTTTATCCTTATGGAGCTATGAATATCAAAGATCCTAAAACTGAGAAAATCATTAAAGTGAATGATCACAGGTTGAAACCCTAATTTTTAGGGGATAAACTTAAATTAAATGATCTTATGTTGTTGGGTCAACTAGAATAAGCACTAGTTACATCAGGTTGATGATGTTAAACCAAGCGCTTTGTGGAAGGCAACCCATAGTTATTTGTGTGTTTTTGTTTTAAATATTATGTTGTTATTTTCAATTTAGAAAATTTTGGGACTATTTTGAATAAGTATTTGGATGTTAAGCTGACCCATGCTATATTAAGCACCGACGCTTAGGTGCCAACATTTGATGCTTAAGAGTGACAATTAACTAAATGTGCTAAATTTTGTTTCTAGAATATTTAAATGTGGTTTAGTGGTTTTTAACATGGGTTAGTGGTCTAAGATTGTGTCTAGTAGTTTTAGGCTTGATTTAAAGCCTATAAATATAAGGGAGTGAAGAGAATTCTCACCCCACTTCAATTTTAACCCTAAAATCTAAGTGAAAAGTGAGAGATCTTGGAAAGATGTCATCTTGGAAGAGTGATATGAAGAAGAAGGAGAAAGCTATGAAGAAGAAGTTCATTAGTTAAAGTTTGCAAGAGTTATACAACAGTTTCCTAGAAGTTAGTATAGAAGGAATAATAGAGAAAATCACAAAAATTGAGGCTGACATGGCTTCAAATGAAGCAAAAGTGATGGAAGTCAACACACATTTTGATCATATTGGATGACAACTTAAGATGCAATATAGCAACACAAGTTTTATAGAAGAAGCAGATAAGGCTTTGTATTTGATAAATAAATGGATTGATGAAGCCTCAAATAGAGTTATTCACCACTGTCTGTTCTATTAGATTAGATATATATTCCAAATGCCCAAGTAAAAACTAATGACAGGACAAAATTTGTTCCACTGGAAAGAGAGTGAAATTAAGTTCCTTGTTTAATGTTTTTTTGTGTTAGTTGTTTGTTTCTTAGTATTAAGTTTGTTTTATGTTTTTTTAGTGCTATGTTTATTTAGTGTTTATGACTAGGAATTATCTCATCCAAAACTCATTGGACTGAGAAATTATGTATTGTAAATGTTTGTATTTAATTGTGAATTAATATAAGGCTTTGCTTGTGCGTAAAATTTTATGTTGAGTTGAATTAGTTAATATTAGTGAATTTGAGAAAGATGAGAATTGAAGGGAAAGAAAACATTGATTAAAAATTTATAAGACCATGCTTACGCATTTTACTTAAAATATTGTTTATGACACTTAGGCTAAGAAGTGCATTTTACTTAAAATAAAAAAATAAAGATTCGTGCACTGGCGTCTAAGCGCTAAGCCCCCATGCTTATTGGATACCAAAGAAGTAGGTGCCTAAGTGTCAAACCAATCCTGCTTAAGCGTTGGTTCATGTAAACTGGTTCTATAACGGTTTCAAGTGAAAAATTGTGCTGAAAAACTCCATTTTTACCTCGACTTCGTCTACTACCTCTGGCTTTTATCATTTTGAGTGCTAGAGTTCTCTTTAAAGTGATGTATTCTTGGTGGATTCAAGCTAAATTTGTTAGATTTGATCTTCTTGAGGTAATAGTTTTACTTCTATGTAAAAAAAATTATTTTCACCATGTATTTTGACTACATTACGTATTTACCAAAAATCACTATTCATGATGAAAATTTGAGAAAAATCTATGGAAAATACAAAGAAATGATAGTTTAAGCTTTTATAAGTTGATTTTAGTGACTTAGTCTTGAATTTGTGATTTATTGTGAATTTTAGATGATTTTTAGAAATGGCCCCAAGAATGAAGAGGAGTAAAGGGAAGATCCATTTCGACTCGAGCAAGTTTGTTAGCACGAGAGCTCGAGACATATATAGTGATGCAATACAGTTGAGGAAACTAATTCTTGAGGGATGTTTTAAAAGCCTGGGTGGAGTAGTAGAAGATTTGATTGTTCACCGACTGTGAGAATTTTTTTGCTATTTTTCTTCTGTGGGTGTGATTTCTGTTGTTCAGGAGTTCTACGTGAATCTCCCTGAAGCTGAAGAAAATTGGGTCATGGTTCAAGGAAAATTAGCGTCATTCTCCCCTGAGGTAATAAATCTGTTCTACTAGTTTCCCCCTAATACGTAGTGTTTTTATTCAAACTATAGTCCAACTAAGGAGGAGTTGGACGACATAATAACTTCATTGACTGGTAGAAGAGGACTGTGGAAGATCACCAATGAAAAAAAAGTCAACTTCCCTGTGTTAAAGTTAGATGCCACATTAAAGGTGTGGCACTACTTTATTTCTGCTTGTATACTACCAACTAACCACCTCAGAGAAGTTACTCTAGATAGAGCTAGCTTGAACTATTGCATTTTAGTAGTTTAAGCCCATTGACATTGAAGCTCTGATTTATGAGACTATCACCAGTTCTACTGTCGCCACTACTACTGTAGGTTTGAGATTCACATCCTTGATATTTTCATTATGTGAGCAGGTTGGTGTTAGATTCGATAACTAAGAAGAGATATTGCCGCCTCTAAAGCCCATTACAAATGTTATCTTTGGATTAAGAGGAGAATTTTATAGCAGTTCAGGTGCCTCTACTTCTCATGCTTCTACCTCGCTTCTTCAACATCACAAGGCCAAACTTCTGGTTCTAATTCACAGTCACATTTATTACAAAGGATGTTGGATAACATTAATTATACTGCAGACAAGGTATTAGATTTAGAGAATTTTGTAGATCATATGAATGGATATATGAGAAGACATAGTGATTATGAAGAGAAATTCCATTCAGCTTTGAAAAACCTTATGAGAGGTAAACAAAGTGTAGTTTTTCTTTCATATCCACGATATCCATCATATGAGCCTACTGTCTTTTGGGATAACAATGATAATGATGCTGATGAGGAGGAGGAAGATTAAACTGAGTGCTTTAGTTTAGTTTTTTTTATTATTGTTATGAACTTTATGTGGTACAGTTATACTATATTGTTGTTTTGTTTTGAGTTGTACTTATTGAGACTGCTACTTTTGTTTGTGTTTTATTTTGGTTAGACAATGTTGTAATGTATTTAAGTTATTTTGAGTAGTATATTTTATTTTTGTGGTAGTAATTGTGATAACTGTGTTGTCTAGTGTACTTAGTTAGTTTGTGCTTAACTTAGTCCTTGAACTTAGGAAGGATTAGAATGTTACTAACTTTCACTTAAGAAATTCATGATTAATTTTCAATTTACTACCAGGTATTTTTATTATGTTTTAGTTGTGATTTTCTATTAGTATGTTTATTTTCTTTTATATTATCCTCCACGGCATAGAATTCTAATGAATCTCTATATGTTAAAGTTAAATTGAAATTTGATCAATTAATTATTACTCCTATTTTTAAGTTTTGTACTTGTATAATTTGGATGTAAAAATTCATATAAGCATGTTTTTTTTAGTTTTCATTCTTGCCTATTTAAATATCATGCTAAAATGTTTTATCTTATTAAAAATTTAATTTTGGGGGGGATGAAAAGTTTTTTAAAACTTGAAGTTTATTTGTTCTCAAATGTACTACTAATAAATTTGATTTTGATTTGAAAAAAAATGATTATGTATATGAAGTTATATTAGGGAAGTAAAATTTTGAATATAAAAATGGGTAAGGATTTTAGTTGAAATCTATATTAATGAAGAAAAACTTAAAGTTAAAAATTTTTAGTGTAGAAATGATAAATATTGTGTAACTATCTCAAGTAGGAGAAATTGTATTTTCAAAAAATTTAGAACAGTTAAACTTTTATTTTCAATACTTAAATTTCTTTTATTAAAAATAATATTCAGAACTATTATTATGTTTTTAAGTTAAATATTTATATCAAAATTTTGTTTTAGGAAAGGAGGAGTGGAATTCAAAATCATTAAAGGCCTATCTAGATATAGTAATCCTCACCTGAAAAAAAAGTTTTTGAATAAGGGAGGAGAAGCTTGAGGATTAGTGTCTAATAAAAAATTGGTTCCACATCCAATATTTTTAAAGTATAAGACTTTAGAAACTTTTAAGCTTAAGGGTATAATATGGTAAGCATAATTATTATTAATAAAAATTTTTAAGTGGAGACAATAGAATGCCTAAAATCTATATCTGGAGAATTTACAAATATTTCTGAACTAGATAGAAACTCATATTTTCAGACTTCTTTACATTAAAAATTTCTAAACTCTAAGTTGGTCTCATATACTAATGTTTTTTCTAAATTGGTACTAAATTTTTTTCTAAATTGGACTACTATATTTCTACATCAAAATTTTAGAATATCTTAAAGAAATTCATTTTCATAATCTACTTATTTTGGTTTTGAAAGATTGTAGTGTCACTTGAGGACAAGTAACATTTTAAGTTTGGGGGATTTTGATACACCTAAAAAATATAGTCTTTATTTACACATTTTTATACCTATTTTTTAGATATTGTGCTTTAATGGAAGGTATTTGTGTGTTTTTCTTTCAGTTAAAATCAAATGGATGAAAAATGGTGAAAGGAGTGAAAAAGAATCAAATTTAGAGAAAAAAATGAAGAAGGTGTTGAAGAGAACTATGGTGCCTAAGCGCCCGGAACTGGTGCTTACGAGCTAGCAAAACTAAGAAGGTTGCGCCTATACTCCAAGTACCTCCTGCTTAAACACCAGAAGTAGTTACTCAATGATTCAATGAATTTAGATTAGTTTTTAAAGAGGTTTTTGAAGTAACCCTTGGTGAAAATGTGGGAAATAGTTAATGGACACGAAAATACAGTTAATTAGCTTTTGAAAGGAGGATACTCTTGGAAGATTCATTGAATGTGGACACATTTTGAAGAGACACCAAGTCACCTTTTGGAAAATTATAAAAGAAAACTTCGATTGGATTGAAGAACCCCTTCTTTGAGACTCTCTCTTGCCAGTCCCTTCCACACTCTCCTACGATTTCTCCCACACACACTATCACACCCTTTTCTTTTTTATTTTGAGTTGTAATTTATATTATAAGTGAAGAAAGAAATTTAAAAGAACTTCAAGAGGAGGATTTGAGATAAATTTTTATCTTTGTGGCCACATTTTGTTTTTAATTTAGACTTCTTGTTTGTTTGCTTGATTTCTACTTTCAAACTTAAGTGTGGTTGTGTTTTATCCATGAATTATGATTAGTTTTCCTTAAAATGATAAGTGGTTAAGTATTGGATGGAAGTTGTGTGAAGTATTAATCTTTAATTTTGGAATAAGTTGTGATGATTATAAACATTTTACTTCATTTACTTCTTGATTTAGCTAATTAAGTTGTGAGAACATGTACGATCCAAGATGCTATTGTCTCAGTCAATAAATGGTAAGAATCAGACGAGATTATGTGGATGAAAATGCAATTCATATGATTGAGTGCAAATAAATAGGGAAATAAACTTTGAAGGGTGTAGATATAGAGGACTTTAGAGTGACAGGCTAAATCCCACAATTTGATTTATAGTTTTAGGTTGATACGACCTGTTAGCCCCCAGGTAGAGGAAGAAGAGGGAACTCTAGAGTGAGAGCTAGTATCTTTCCTACCTAACCCTCCTTAAAAATAATTTAAACTTTAAATTTACCAATGTTCTTTATAGCATCTCTAGTAAGGGTAAATAATATTATTGCTCCTATTTGACACAACACAATTTGAATACTTCCACAACAGAATTCCTATACTTGTTACTCATTCATGATAATTAAAATAATATTTTACTTATATTTCCTTCATTTTACAAATATCTAGTTCAGTTTAGTTGGTTGTTTACTTTACTTTAATTTATCAAAAATTAGAAAAAGAATATAATTTTCATTCCTATTCTAGGATCTATTATTTTAGTAAGAATATTTTGCGAAATAGAATTTGTTATCTAATTTCTTCTAATTTTAATTGCAGTAGTATTTTTTCCCTGTGGTTTTGATATTCAATGCTTAATCAAAAAATCTTATATTACTTGGTAACAATACATATATTTGTGCAGTATCCCATAATGAAATATAATAATTACATTTTGATTTTCTTCGAAGTCAAACTTTTGCCTAGTTGTTGTTGGTGATCAAGTTTTTGGTGCAGTTACAAAGTAAGAATTATAAGTTAGGAAAAATTAAGAATATCACCACATACATTGTATTGACGTATAAAATCGTGATCAATAAGCCATATATTTGTTGTCATCTTTCTAGACTTAAATAATTACATAATTGCGGGTCGGGTCAGTAAGCCGATGATTGGGCTTGACAGAGATGATTACATTGATTTCACAAAGCTTCCCCTTGCTTCAAATTGTTCTAAAAATTTTCCTATCTGTGAGCTAGACCAAATGGTGGCTCGAGGTTATGTTGAAGTAGGTTAGGGATTGCGGGGAGATTGTATGTTAACTAGGGGTTGGTTTTAGAACCTTATGAAGCTAATGAGAGAGCTAGATTGAAGTTTGGATGAAGTTAATGTCATGTCCGTGAAACAACCTAAATTTCAGTGGTAAAATTAAGTTTGTGTGGTAGTGGAAATGGCTTGAAGATATTGGGCATGGGCCTCTTTGTTCTATGGGAGTGTTCTTGATGTTGGGATCAAATAAGTGACTATCTAAGGGGCTAATTGTGTGTGTGTGGAGCTTTCAAATTACCTCCTTAAATAGACATGGGAGGCCATTGGGGGACCTTTGGTGTGCATGGAAGAGTCTGGTGGTTCCTTTAAGAATGTGTAAAAGATTATCAGAGGCCTTTTGAGCAGAGATAAAGCTATTTCACCATTTGGATGCCTTGAGCATGGTGACTCCAATAGAGGTGAAGGTGGCATGGAGGGGAGCTTGGAGTGATAGAAGGTGCTTTTGGTGGGGTGGCTGTGCTCAACCATTTATGTTTTGACCCACTCATGGTGGGTTGAACCTAGGTGGCATGTGATACCCCGTTAGTTAATTGTGCAAGGTTGGTTATTTTGTGTTTATTTTATGTTTAATTTTCTCTTATTTAATTATTATTGTTTAGATTTTAGTGTCATGGTGGGTTATTTGTGTCGTGTATGTCTCTTATGTGTCATGGTTGACCCATTGGGAATGGGCCATGAGCTCCTTCATGATGTCTTGGGCTTTTGTAATTAAGCTTAGCCTAATTGTCTTTTATGTCTAGCTTAAAGGATTAGGTTTATTGTGCCTTCATAATTAGCCTAATAAAAAATTAGGTTAATTATGAAAGTTGCCTCCCTAATGCAACTTTGATTACTAAGTGGTTTATGCTTTAATACCTTGAATCAATTAAGGATTTATTTTGATAGGCTCAAGTATTGATTATTTGACTCAAGTTGATTTGGGCCCAATTGAGTTCTGGTGAACTTTGGCGATTTCAATTTCTATGGTTAATTATATGTGTTTAGAATTTATGTCAATTTTAAGGTTAGTTGGTGTTGGGAAGACTTAGGTGAGAACAAAGTTTCATTTTGGTGAATCAACTCTCCCTCTCTAGTTGGATGCTTAATTAAATGTCATGACTATGAAGGGTGACTTGTCTCTTGAGCCTAGGGCTAGCCTTATGCTCTATAGGTTGATCCTAGATCAATTAGGATGTTGAGGGTGGGTTGATCATTTTTTTTAGGTCTAATTTTTTTCCTTAGAACATAGTATCTAGCAATAGGACTTTTCTATTGACTATCCTAAAAGAGTAGTGATTAAAATTACCTCACATAGAAACTCAAACCACTACTAGAATCTTTTGTAAAGTCACACATGGATGTTCCCAAGTCCTTAGCTCTTGGTTGATATTACTAAAGCCAACATGTTGAAGCTAAAAAAATGAGTCTCTATAGGATCATCAAACTCTAAGGATGCCTTTTTTATCTTCTGCATGCACCACTTCACATCCACCAGACTCACACTCTCCACTTCACATCTACCATAGTCCTCAGAATATATCCCACACTACACAGTTCACCCACAAGGCTCAACCATACACCAAAATCCACCCAAAAGTACGAAAATGCTCAAATTACCCAAAATTATCTAATCAGTATTCATCACAATTCTTAAAATCTTCCAAAATTCATCCCAAAGTTACCAAATTACCTAAAACCACCAAAATTACCCAAATTACCAAAACTCACCAAAATTGTTCAAATTGCCCAAATTACCCAAATACACCAAATCCACTTCAAATCCACCAAAATCCAAAATCAAATCTACTCCTGACCCAATTTGAAGCCCAAATTCAAAATTACCCAAATTTAAATCTAAATTCATCTTAAATCCACCCCAAACTCAAAACCCACCAAAGTCAAACTTAATCTCACCCAAAGACCAAAATACATAAAGTTCAAACTCACCAAGTCCTAAATATAAATTCAAGCCAACCATGAAACATTTCAAGCCAATTCAAAGCCATCCAATTCCAACTTTATACTCAAACTCACCCAAATTAACCACAAGTCCAAAATTCACCAAAATTGACCCTCATGCAATCCAAGTTCACCAAGTTCATGTCCTAACATTCATCAAGCCTATCATGATAAATTCAAACCACCATCATCCCAAATTTAAGCCAAGTTCCAAGCTCAAAACCCAACCTTTAATATTTTAGTTCAAAAGCCCATAACTCGAGCCCAATGTTCAAATCTTCCTTAATCCAAATTCACATGATAAAAACTCAGCCCCTTTATTCAAGAATATGTCACCTCTCCCTCAATGACAAAAGGAGGGCCTTCTTTCAAAAACCCACTTAACCACTCCCATGACTCACTCTAACCCATGATTAAGCCCTAATTCTCATGATTTGGATTTATAAATCTATGCTCCCATGCTGACCATCAGACCTAGCCACCATGGGGTGTCGCCCAGGCCCATTTTCATGAGTCAAAGCCAAGTCAAACCCGAAAGTAGCCCAAAACCCTTTCCACTTCAATTCAAATCATTTACACATATCACAAGCCAATTGACTTCACCTCTCCCCACCATTGACCACCCATGCTATGTTCATCCACCATGGACTGCGATAAGCCAAGGCCGAGAGCCACGCATGGAGGAAAACTCAATATTGATCCCATGCAATGTGGCTCAACCCCCATTGGAGTTTGGCCTTCACCTCACCACCACCTAAGCACCCTTTTCCAATATCTGGCTAGCTCAATTGGTCGCCATTCACTGGCTTATAAATTGTCCTCCCACTTACGACCAAATGAAGAGAGTGCACAAAATGTGGTTTAACTCTACCCAAATCATCACATATCTCCATTACACTCAAAATAAGCTCATCCCCACCATCCTTAGCCCTTCTTCCCAGCTGAGAAACCCTAATTTTCCAACTAAAAATAAGGGCATTTTTGTCCATTCCACCAAACTCCACAAAACTTCAAATTGATCCTTCCAAATGCTTCCCCATCGCCTAAAATCACTTCCACAATCAAAAGGCCCCTCTCCCTCACCCTCTAACCTAGTGTTAGACTAAACCCAATCCACCAGTTGGTCTAGTCATAATTAGACCCATCCATAGAGCAAACGAACACTTAAAGAAGGTTTGTGGTGCCAAGGCAAAGCATCTCAACCATCCCAATCGAGGCTTCACCTCTTGGGCAAAGGTATAAGCTCAAAATCACTAAATTTTCCTTGGTTTGGTCTTTTATGAAAGAAATGAGCAATCTATGTCCACATGGCCATATAAATGGGTTTGTCTCACTTAGATGAAGTTATAGCATCTAATTTGGTTAGGTATCAAACGAGATCTTACCTCTAGAGTGTGGACAGTTATTGGGTTATAACCAATTAAGGATGATGATCAGATGTCATTTATTCTAGTGTATTTAAAATGAACATTCTGGATCAATTCGTACGGTGCAGAGATACATATGAAGAAGAGTGGACATCGGGATGATAATGCAACCCGTGGAGCTCACAAACAACTTCGGGACGACACATGGTTTTTCAATGCCACCTATGTTAACTTGGATGTCGCGTGGTTAAGTAAATAAAAATGAGAATTTTTATTTAAAATGAAATATAACTTTAAAAAATCATACCTTGATGTAGAAAAATCAGAAAAATTGACCAAAAAAACCTCTGTGCCCAATGAATAGAGGAGAATTTAGCAAACAAAAATTAAGAATATTTTTTCAATATTTAGTTTTTAATTAATTAAATTCATTAGAGATTATTTTTATTATAAAAAAATTAAAAGTTTATAACCATGACATGAAATTTAAGAATTTGTTCCTCCTGAGATTAGAGAGGTTCCTTGATTTTTTCAAAGTTAGAGAACACCTCTAATCCTAAAAGCCCTAATTTTTCTTGATAATCACCTATGTTTGCTTAAAATAATTAAAAAGTTAAAATAGAAACTATAAAAATATGAAATAAAGTATGGTGAGTTTATTGAGGTCAGAGGGATTAATGAAAAATAAAATTAGATCTTAAAATAAAAATATATTTCCTATTTATTTTCTAACTAAAAATCAATTAGAAATTATAAAAAAATTAAAATATAAACCAAAAAATTATGAAAACTTTCATAATTGGTCTTCTGACCTTTATCAACATTTTAAAATTTTATAAAGAACATGATTTTGATAATTAAATTACTTATCAATGGAAACTCATAATCATTAGATTAAATAGTTACAAAAAAAAATATATAAATATCATAAAAGTATAATTTTACCTCTAGTGTCTTAATTAGCTTGTGAGTAAGAAGTCAACAAAGTTTGATTACTCATTTAATTAAAAATGTGGGAGTTATGGAGTTTAAACCCTAATGGCATAATGGTAATTTTTTAAATTTTACATTCTAACCCTAATTTAACAAACAATTAGGATAAATAAAATGGAAAGGGTATTAAATTATGATGATTGATTCATTGAAATGGTTGAAAGATAAAGGGTAATGGGATAGCCACCCACTCATGACAATTTCTAGAAAGGTAAAAATGTTAAATATTTGAATTGTTATGAATAGGAAGAAATGAGAATTATAATGATTCAAAAGTGAGGGGTATGAGTTAGAAGACCAATAAGCCACTGATTTGAACTCCCAACCAATTTTCAAACATAGTTCAATCCATTATATAAAGATTAAACACATTTCACAAAAAAATTTAAAAAAATTACAAGTTTACCCCTAACCCTTAAGAGCTTGGTAGTGAATTAGGTTTAATTTAATATATTTTAAGAAATAATTTAAAAATAATTTAAAATAAATATAAGTGATATTGAAACATCTTAAAACTTTATAAGCTCAAACCCAATTAAGGGGCAAGTGTGTAAAATTCTCCAATGCCTACAAGCACACCTTATAGGCGTTCACTAACATAACTCTTAATTTAACATTAAAGTGAGCTATTTTCCCTTACTCATGGCTTAATTAAGACATACAATACTGAGCACTATTTAAAACATAACAATACGACCTCAAATCCAACATGAGTTGATCAACTTAACATTATAGTAAGGCCAAAATGACCTTTAAATAACCTTAGAGGTTCTAAGATTGTTTAGAGTCACTTCTTGATCACCATTGCATGATTTTAGATATTTCATAGGACATTTTGGCCTACTACAATTTGTTGACGAAAATCATCCTAAAAAGATAGAAAAAAAATCATTAAAATGAAATAATGAAAAATGAAATCCATAATGACCCACTAGGACATGATTTAAAACCCCTCAAATTGAAACTTAGTAGTGAAAATTATCTCGTTTCTCCTCAACCTACAATAATACCCAATGTTTAGGGGTGTGAGCTTGAACATTATGCTCAAGAATTTTTTAGTAATTAGGGATACTTAAATGGCCAAATATGGATCATCAACCTGGTTTAAGTTGAAGGTTTTGTGGTGAGGTCAATGATGAAAAAGGCATCGAAGTATACAATATAGTAGAGTAGTATTTTATCTCATAAACACAATGACTCCATGAGTGTACAAGATTGGAATTAAAATTCTTTAATATTTTGTAATGAGTTGCCCTTACTCATATAGGATGCTGGTAGCTCTTGCTTGACGGTGTGATTGACTTTTGAAATATCTGATTTGAAATTATATATAGAAATAAATAAAATATTTTTGAATGAAACCCATATTTTGTTTGCTAAAAAAACTAAATCTAACTTATTTATTTGTTTGAAAAAAGGATCTTTTTTTAGTGTTACTTTTGACAAGTTAAAGTGTCATTCACATAAATTTTGCTGAGGGAAACACTCTCATGATTGTTTTGCTGGTAGCCTTTTACCCTATGTTGGGTCTCATATACATGATGTGGATGGTTTCTTATGGAAGCCCCTCTAGAATTTTCAGGGCTTCTGTCCTAATTCTGAACCCACAAATAACTTAAATCCTTACAATCAATTTAGATCTTTCATATATGTGGCACTTGACTTTTTTTTTATTTACATATGCATATATCTTTTCTGTCTATTTAATTCTTCGTAATACTTGAATGCCTTGCTTGTAATTTTAGCTCTTTAGTAGCAACAATAGAGGTAGTAAGTACACACTATTACTTTTCTCTTACTACACTTTCCTTTTACCGTACTTTACGACATGTTTTATTTATGTATAATCTGCTATTCTTGCAAGGACCCTTATGGTAGAGAAAAGTAGGATGCCTATTTAGTAAGAAGCCTACCATAGTACCTAAGATCCAACAATAATCATAAGTTCAAGCATAAACCCAAAACCAAAAAACTTCACAGTAAGGAACTCAAAGCAAGCTTTTTGGGAAGTATGACAAGGATGCAAGCGGACTGAGGACAACTTTAGACGACGATCAAGACAAAACAATAAAGCAAAAGATTATCGTCAACTAAAATTTTTGTAGTATTAAATAACATAATCCCATAGGACTTTGAGGTGTTTGTCTACTACGACATAAATCCTCACTCTATCTTTTTGGTTTTTACACGATCGTATGTTTTTATTGACCTCACTTTTGTGAGGAACTATCTCACTCACATATATAAGCTCAAGCCCCAAAAAATGAGTGGGTTTAGGGCTTCACTAAGTGAAAATCTCTAGCTTGGTCGACAAAGGGTAGACATGCCTTAGGTGAACAAGGATTGACAACTAGGGGATAGACACACCCGAAATTATCCAAATCAGTCTAAAACCCAGGGTGCTTCTCTAACCTGATGGTTAAATTTACTTTAAGAGCAAGGTCTACGTAAATTGACCACCTAACCTCATCAAGGGTCTCCCTAACTCTGCTAAACCCTAAAACTAAGACTAAAACCCAAATTTATCCTTTTTAACCTAAAAGGAGATTAAAATTTAGGATGTTCATACTAAATTAAATCTAACCCTAATTTGTCCTAGACGGAACCAAATTGATTATATGGTCAACCCATAGTCAACATGGTCAACCCTAGACCATATGACTAACCCTTTGACCCTATGATCAACCCAACCACAATATAATCAATACATGACCATATGGTCAACCCCAAGTAAACATGGTCAACCTTGGACCATATGACTAACCCTTTGACCATATGATCAACCAAACCACCATATGGTCAATTTGACCAACTTGGTCAACTCCTTGATAAACATGGTTAACCCTAGACTATTAGATCAATCTATGGACACTATGGCCAGCCTAATCCCTCATATGGTAAACCTGACAATCTTGGTCAACTTAGTGATCTTCCTTTTGACCATATAAGTAACTAATGTACCATGGGATCAAATTTGCCACCTTATGTATCACTTAATAATTCTATGGTCAGTTTAACCTTCATATGGTCATCATGAAAATTTTGGTCAACCTATCACAATATGACTAACTTCATGGCCACATGATCAACCTTTCTTTTCTTAATTAATTAACTGATTAATCAATTAAAAGGGAGGATTTTAAGGGCTCATACTGGCTTTAAATCATGGTTAAAATTTAAGTCCAAGCTTATAAACCAAGCCTTAAATTCAAGTCCAAGCTCATAGCTTAAGCCTTAAATTCAAGTGAAAGGCCATGACCCAACCTTAAGTGTGTAACCCATGTCCTAGACCAACCCATCAGACCATAAGATGACCCATAATTACATGAAACCAAAAATTAAAATAAATTAAAGAGGAAGGGGAAAAATGAAGTTATGCCTACCTACTCCCCTCACACTTGGCATCCCCCTCATAATTGGCATCATGGTCCATTGAACCCAAGGATCTTCAAGCCTAGGTCAAGCTAAACCTCTTCTAAGCTCAACAACCACACCTTCACCCTTCCCTAATGTTTAAAAGCCATGAATTTTTCTCTCCCTTACCATTGGAACAACCTTAGCCGAAGCTTGCTAAAGAGGGAATTCTCATCATAACTTCCCTTCTTACACCTGCAAACATCTCATAAGAGCCGCCAGGCTATCCACCAGCCACCCTTGGTCATCTTCTAAGCTCTCCATGGCCACTTAATGAAAAACCCAAGAGCTTCAAGCAAGGAGAGAACTCCCTAACCATCACCCAAATCCTCTGCCTCTCAAAAATAAAAAACACTCCTTAGTACCTAGGCAACTAACCCATCTGCCCTTAGCTCACCATAACCAACATGGAGCTCTAATTTTATAATTGAAAACCAAGATAAAATTCTGGTTTGGCATCAACCACTTTGAAACTTTTATTTAACAATTACAGAAGCTTCCTAGGACCTCTACCATCCTTTTTCAATCAAAATTAGGGCATATTAAGGTCCCTAAATCACTTAAGCCAAAACTGAGCCACCATTTCACCTAACTCATACCTAGACTTGATTTCAAATCAAATTAAGCTAAGGAGGAGTTGTGTAGGTCAAGAAAAATGTGTTTGTTATGCCCAATTGAGGCCACACCTCTTGGGATAAGTTAAAAGTGCTTCACATTTTGACATTTGTGAAAGAGATGAACTCACCAAACTTAATCAACCATTTGGATGTCTTCTCCTCAATTCGATAAAGCTTTAGAAACAAACCTCAAGACATTTCATGGAAAATTGAGGGAGAAATTAATGTTTGAATAGGAATAATTTTCGGTTGATTGTCCCATGGGAATGATGAAAGGATGTCGTCCATTTTCATGTATTGAAAATTGACCACATCCACTACGTCAAACCACCAAATCATACATATGAAGGGGATTAAACCACAGACAACCTCAGCACTTGCATAGAAAGCGCCGCAACTAGAGATCACCGTGCTGGATTTTAAAGTTACCAAGGAAGATGTTAAACTCACTTTTGGTTAAGGTTTCATTTTTCCTCTTTAGTAGCTTAAGGTCTAGCCATAGGACTTTCCTGTTGACTATTCCTAGAAAACTAGAAAAGGAACCATTAGAAACTCTAAACTCTTCCTTGCTCAACTTGAAGTTTTACATATTGGTTCTAACCTCTAGCACTTAGTAGGTAGGGTCAATATAGGGGCGCTCAAGGTGAGTTACCATAGGACTGCTTGCCCTTAGGGTTGATTTTGGGGCACGCACCTTCACTTACTACACTCTCTCTCACTCACAATCCCTTACAACCCTAAACCCAAATTTTCCTAACTTTGATCCCTTGATCCTCCGGGAGACACATGTAGATGGTCCCCTAAATTTACTAGCCCTAGGATAGGGTTTAGCTAAGACCAGTACATAGAGGACCCAAATGGGGATTCCATTGGTCCATAGCTCATGTAGGGTGGTTGATACCCCAACCCTACCAATATACCCAATTTGACCATTCACTCCCAAACCTACCCAAATTACCTAAACACCCCCAAATCCAAATTTGGTCAAAATTCTTAAATCCACCCAAAATACCCAAATTTATACAACAATCATTTCAATCCTTTTAAAAATAACCAAATTACCCAAAACAACCCAAGAATGCCAAATTTACCAAAATACCCCCAAAATTGCTAAAATTATAAAAATACCCAAAATCACTCCAAATGTTTCCAAAACCCATTTGGACCCCTCAGTTGGATCCAATTTGACCAATTTGATCATTTTGACCAAACCCCCAAATTGCCTTTAAAGGCCTAATTTCCCCAAATTTAACTCAAATATCCATCAATTTGGTCCCAATCTCCCCCAATTTCAACACTAAACTGAAATTCACCTTCCATATGACTAATTTTAACCAAATATAAGCTCAATTGGCCCATGATTTGAGCCCAATTTTGATCTATGTCAAACGCCCAATTTTGGCTACATGACTTAATCTCACCTAATTGAACCCCATAATCTACTTAATTTGCTACAATTTGTGTTGAAAACTCTTCATAACAATCCTACACATCAAACTTGACCTTCAATTGGCCTTGGTGAAGCCTCAATTTCATTTAATTTTGACCTAAGTCTCAAAACCCAAATTTTGCCCCAAATTAGCCATACCTCAAAATTCCACAAAATTGATTATCTTAGCCCCAAAATTGGCACACAATTTATGTTGAAAAGTCTTCATGACATATCTATTGACTATTTGCAACAATAAATTTGGACTTAGCCCAAGCCTAGCCCAACTAGACCCAAGGCTAGGCCAACATGCCCAAAGAGACCAAAATTCTAAAATCCTTCAAATTGAACACCCAATTGAACTAAAAATCATTTCAATCCTTCACCAAAAATCTTCATTACAATCATCTACACAATTTTGATCAATAAATTTGGCTTAAGGCCATGGATAGCCTAACCCAAACCCAACCTTTAGCCATTTTGACCCACATGGTCCCCTTCACCAAAATATGACCTAATCAAGCCAAATTGGCCAACCAAAGACCACCACAACAATTAAGCTCTTCCTAAGAACCAAGCTAAACCAACCTAAATCCACCAAAGCATGTTATGGACAAATGGATCCCCAAATTAAGGGATTCATTCCCATTTTTAGGCCTTAACCACAAAATCTCCTCCATCATTGATTGTCAGAGGGAGTTAATCATCAATAGCCACCCCTGACCTCCCTGAGCCAAGAAGTTACCACTCCCTAGCCGGTCGGCCACCTTGGTGGCAAGAAAATGGACAAACTGAGAGCCACCACAATTAAATCAAACCCAATCTTAACCATAGGGGTCTGCCCACAAAAATTAAACTTTAGAGCTTTCTAGCCCACCACCTAGGAAGAAATTTGAACCCATGACCAGGCCCTGAACTCTCCTCTCTGGCCATGACTATAAAATGTCCTTTTCTTGGCCTAGAGAGAGGTACTAAAATTTTCTCAAGGAGACCCCTCTAAAATGCTCCCATAGCCTCTTTGAGACCCCCTCAGTGCAACCCAACCACTTCCTTGGCCTAATTCCCCTTGTAGGAGTTCAATTTTTGAGCTCAAATCCTTGCCAGAGACATGACAACATTCTCCACACCTCCAAAGTGCACAAAAATCAAATTTAACTCATCCACTTCTTCACCACAGTGAAAGAAGACAAAGCCTCATCAAACTCCCCTCACACAGAGCTTCTACACTAGACTTTTATCAACACCCAAATTTGGCCTTGATCAAATTTAGGTCTAGACCTTTCACCACGACCAGAGGCTCAATCCCTAGCCTCCTTTGACCTCCAGAAATGTGTCAAGTACCTCTGATTGAAGCTTCCCTTCTCAGAGAAAAGGAATTGAACTCCTCCTCTTCCCTAATCTATTTTAATTCTCCATTAGATTAGAGTTGATTTAATGACATGTTTATCGTATGGATGTGTTCGTCTCACTTAGACGAGTCCATACGATCAAACCCGAGGAGATTTGATTGAGTAATGAAGGAGATCCTAAGGATTTTGTGTGAATAGTTATCGGCTTAACCTATTTGGGGACGATGACCCACAACCATTGGATCACATGTGTATCAAATGGAGGGCTCTAATTGCAGCAGATGAGATCATAGTCCATAAAGCGCGGGCTGACTCGGATGGTAGTGCCGAATCAGAAGACACTACATGTAGCTTCAGATACGTCGAGGATGATGAGGCGCTGCGTGTTTAAGTAGAAAAATAGGGATTTAAATAATTCAGAAAATGCTTCCTACCTTCAAAAATTCATATCTTGGTGTAGAAAAATCACAAAAATAAAATTAAAATATCCTTATGCTCAATCAACAGAGGAGAACAATGTGGAAATAGTTTGAGGTTTATTTAATAAATATTTTATTTTTTAATTAATTAAATACTGATTTGAGTATTTTAACTCTCCATGCATGTAGACAATTCACCATGGCTTGATATTTTGACATGTTGCTGCCTTTGTCATTGGGGATATTCTCCGATTTTTCCAGAGTCAGAGAAAACCTCTAAACAAAGATCCATATTTTTTTAGTTTGCTCCAATTTTTTGCATAAATTAGTCATAATAATTAGCATATTACTTAGAAAAATCCAAAAAAAAATTGGAAGCTTTATTGTGACCAAAGAACCCTTTGAAAAAATTTTCATGAGTTAAGTCATTAAGAACACAACTAATTTCCACAAAGAAAATTAATTTGGGAAAAATAAACATCTAAATAACTTTACTTTTGATTCTACACTGTGATTTAAAGTTAAAAAAAAATCCCCATAAAATTTTCAAAATTTTTGGAGCTCATTTGATAACTTGATTTTCTAAGTTTAATGACATTTTTGACACTAAAATGATTTTTAATAATTAAAATATAATTAAAAAAAATCATAAGAATTAGTTTAGAGTTCTCTGTGATTAGAGGAAGTTTATAAAAATAAAATTTTAAATAAAATAAAAACTTCATTTTTAAGCCTATTTTGAATATTTAAGTAATTAAGAATTAATAAAAATCACAAAATTAGTAAAATTCATGAAAATGTTATAAATTGTTTCATAAGCACTTAGAAACAGTTGAAATATTTTTTCTAATTTTATAAGTGAAGATATTGAATTTTAAAGCTTAAA
>NEWO01001361.1:84791-97544 GCA_003013225.1 Phalaenopsis aphrodite | reverse complement strand
CGAACATATCTCATATATCTAATAGTTTAAGTAGTTTAGCACAATACCATAAATGATATATCATCTCGGAGGATGAACATATCATTTATTAGTATGCTTAACTATATAAACTTAAAGGTTTATGACTCTATTTTGGTCTGTGAAATTTATAGCCAACAAATTCCCCTATCTAATACATAGATTAGATGGGGTTTAGATTAATTTGGGTTTTTAAATTTCATATAGGAGCAAGCCCCTATAGTTAATTACATCTTAGACAACCGAAGTCACCTAAGAAAAATCTCGATAATGATCAAAGGTTTTGTCTTCAAGAATTTAACATTCAAGTTTCCACGATTTTTTAAAAGAAAAGTCAAATGGGATAGGTTCAAATAGGAACAGTTATTTCCAGAATCCAAAGAAGTGAAAAGTAGGAGAGGTTGATGATATTGAAGGAGATTTAGTAACATCTCGAACTAATATATGGTTTGGCTTTACGTCTTTGAAAGAGAAATTTTTTGATGTTTCAGTCCTGCAAATTATTTAGATATTCGGGACTTATATCTGTATGCCATATGGAAATAGCCTGAGAAAATTTGAGGATTTATATCATACTAAACAACGACCTCGGAAGCCTAAAAAGTTTACGACTTATATCGTATGATATAAAAATCGTAGAAAGTTTTAAGAGATAATGTGAGGATTTACGTCGTGCCAAACAAACAATCTCGACGTTCTATAGGTATGTTATTTAAATCTATTAAGGTTTTGCATAACCTCATCCTTCCTTTTTTGATAATTGTCTCGATCGTTGTCCGAAGATGAATCATCAACTGACCACGTCGTTGTCTCGTCCGAGAAAAGGAGAGAGAGAAGAGAGAATTAAAAAAAACCATGCCTCGAATGGCCTATCCTAGGGGATTGCACAAACATACTAGAAAGGTAACAACTAAAGTGTGAATACTGGTAAGTGTATACAGTACAACAAAGAACAAACAAAGAGACTACGCTATAAGATGCGGAAAGAGAAGGCATGGGACATGTAACGAAGTACAGTACAGTACAAAATAAAAAGAAGTATGCAGAAAATAATGTACAAAAATTAATCAAATAAAAGCATACCTCATCAAATTCTGCTAAAGCTTCAAAACAAATTGCAATTGTATGATACAAATGGGTCAGGTAAACATTTGCAGATTATAAAAGAAAAATTAAATGATGAGCATATGAAAGTCTCAAGATGGGATATTAGATTTCAATTTGGGGATAAACTTAGACTAGACCCCTTTTCTCTTTATCTCGATCCCACAGGCAAGTGATATATCGAGGTCAACCTATCAACATCAACTAGAGGCCACAAATGAATCACCCCTATAATCAGAGAGTCGTAAACCTTATCATTTAGTGAATATGTGATAGGAGTGGTATCTGAACTTCCCAAAGTGTTGTGTATATGTATGTGAAATGTAGTATCTGTTGTGCAGGGCATAGTGTGTAGTGTTTGTTATACAATGTATGAAGTGTATTATCTTATTCGTGACATAGTGTATGTGGGTGTAGTATATATTTCTTGTGCCAGTATAATATCTTTGTAAAACCCATAGTATCTATTCTTTCCTAAGTGTGGTATCTGTGCAAAGATTTGTAGTATCTGTTTTTTTATAAATGTGGTATTTGTGCAAAGATTTATAGTATATGTTCTTTCTTAAATGTGGTATCTATGCAAAGATTTGTAGTATATGTTCTTTCCTGAATACCAATTCTCAGGCAATTTGAAAGGGGTTAGAGTCGTTGACTATTTAGGGGTGAAAGGGCATCACACTAATTTAATATTGATTTTATATTTCAGCTATGAATTAAGCTGTCAAATGATTTTTTGAATCATCGCCTGTTACCCCTTGTCTCAAAGCAATAGACCACCTCAATATTTCATATGATCATCTAAAAAGATTTTGCATATTCCATATCAAGAGAAATAAAAGAAGCATCTATTTAAGCATTTCTATAACATCCACCTTCTACCTTTAGGTTCAAACTTTAAACCTGTACATATGATCGTTACATGCTCTATCAACTTTTTAAGGAGAAAAACATTGTTTCCAAGTTCAAACTTACTAGATTTATGTAAACAGGAAGCTAATTCCAACAAGAGATTAAAATTGGCTCCAAACATATATTCCAAAGCATAAGAAAAATTCCAATGGGTATTCGAATAAGGAGCAGCAAAGAGGACAACAACCAAGTCCCCAAATATATTTTTCATGCCATAAAAACCGATTTCCAACAATACTTGAACGAGGGGGCAACCTAAATATATTTTTCAACCCATAAAAACTGATTTCCAGCATATATTTAAATAAAGGGGAGCAAAGAGAGCAAGAACCGAGGCCCACATACATTTTCAAACCAGAAAAATAGTTCCCAATAGCTATTTAAACAAAGGGAAGAAAAAAGGGTAAAAACCAAGCTCCATACATACTCTTCAAACCAAAAAATGGTTTCCAACATGATATAAACAAAGGGAAGCAAAGTTAGCAAAAACCGAGCCGCACACATACTCCTCAAACCAGAAAAGTGATTTCCAATATGTATTTAAACCAAAGGAAGCAAAGAGAGCAAAAACTGAGCCCCACACATACTCCTCAAACAAGAAAAGTGATTTCCAACATGTATTTAAATGAAGGGAAGCAAAGAGAGCAAAAAATGAGCCCCACATGTACTCAAACCATAAAAGTGGTTTCCAACATGTATTTAAACGAACGGAAGCAAAGAGAGCAAAAACCGAGCCCCACATATACTCCTCAAACAAGAAAAGTGGTTTCCAACATGTATTTAAACGAAGGGAAGCAAAGAGAGCAAAAACCGAGCCCCACATATACTCCAAATCATTAAAAAATTCCCAATGTCGGAGTTCAAATAAAGAGAATTACAGGGAATATAATTGAATCTCCTTATAGGAATTAAATCAAATCCAGCAATGGAACAAAAAGAAAAGGCCATTATCAAGCTAAAACTGAGTCCAGCAAATGGACAAATTCTAAGCCATCACCAAGCAAAACCAAGCCATGAAGGGAGACCAAACCGACTCATCAAGAAACGAGCCCAATAAAAGGGGATGAAATTGAGCCATTACTAGAGATACTAAAGTAACCATCCAAAACATCGACTAACTCCAATGTATTTTAAAATAAGGACAATGATAACAAATTTGAGATATTAAAGTAGTTTTCAAAATAAAAAATGATTTCCAATATGTATTCGAGTAAGGCAGCAAGAGGAGCAAAATAATTGCAGCCGCAAGCTTCTATTCTAAACCAAAAATAATCTCCAAATATGCACTCTAATAGGGGTATCAAGAAGCATAGAAACAGATCCCAAACATTTGTAAAAGAATCTCCAATATATGTTCAAACAATGGAGCAGCAAAGAGAGTCAAAAAACAAAATCCAAATATATTTTCGAACTGTAAAATGACTGCCATCAAGTATTCCAACAAAGGACAGCAAGGAGAATCAAAATTGAGTCTCAAATATATTTTCAAACTATAAAAAAGACCTCCAGTAGGCAATCGAACAAAGAAAAAAAAAATTCAAAACCAAGTTCCAACATAGAGTAAGAGCCGAAACCGAACCCCAACAGAGGATAGAAACCAGAATCAATTCTAGTAAAGAGCAGGGATCGAAAGCGAAACCCAAATAAATTCTCAATAGCTTGAAAATATAATTTCCAATACGTTTGTAAATTAAGGTGAAATCAGCCCCAAATAAGTTCTTAAGAATCGAATATAAACTTTTATATGTTTTGAATGAGGGTAGCAAGAGATCATGGAAAACCACCCCTCAAATATTGTTTAAAAAAATTAAAAGAACATAATCCCTAAACATGTTTGAATTAGAGTAGCATAAGAACAGCAAAAGTAACTCTAAACATTTCCATCAAGATAGAAAGCTTCTCCAAAATATATTTGAATGAGGTAATAAAAATAATAGAATCGCAGCATCAAGCAATCAAAAGTAGATTTCAAATAGCCATATCTCAAAACTAATAACCTCTAACCTGAATTTCTTGCAAGCTCAAGAAAGGAAAGGGTGGAGAAGGAATTGCAAGTAAGAACGCTTCCAAACAGAAATTAATTGCAACACTAGATCTCTTCCAAAACTTCCAAGAAAAAAATCGCACCGTGTTTCTCCAAAGTCTCCGAAGAAAAAAATCGCACCCAATCTTCCCCTCCCATGGGGTATTTATAGGTAGAGATGAGAGAAAGGCTCACCGACGGTGAGCATCAGGACGGTCAGGAGAATCACAAACGAAGAGTAATTGTCCCGACGAGATTCAAAATAGGAGGGTTACCGAACTTGCTTAGGCGGGAAAATCCGTTACAATGGGCTACCGAAGAGGCTTCTGACGATGAGGGCTCGAAAAGGGAAGGGAAGACCGACAAACTGCCAAGGTGACTCCAGAGTCTGGCTAGGGCAAAGAACAGAGGCGCGAGGGAAAGTTTAGAGTTAGGGTAACAAATCTTTTTTTTATTTAAAGAAAGATTTTATTATTATTATTATTATATTTAACAAAAATATCAAATTATGCTAAATTCATTTGTGCGCGGCGCCCTAACAAAATGAGTGTCCTTCCTAGCAAAAATTGACATTCCGGACTCAATAGCGTAGTCTGTTTCGTCATCCAGAATCATCCCGACAAATTCATCGTCGATCACATCAAATTAACTTTGATTCGTGCGTGGCATGACAAATGAAATTATTTTGACCTAATTAGAGCCGTTTAACGAGTATATTATTGATCGTTCCTCACATCAGTGACGACTAAAGTCAAACATATCGCTCGTATTGGCAAGTCAAATATTGCATGCGTTACGGTATCCACCTATGTCTTTCAAATTTCTATAGGAGCTCAATTTGAGCTTCAATATATCGGCTTTTTGATCGACTAAATTGAATGTTGAGGATCTAAAACTGTTCATATGAAACTACAAAGAGTGAGGAAATGGCTTGAATTTCTAAAGGGGGGTGAGTCCCAGTCTAGTCCTCTAAGAGAGTCAAAATAGGGAAATCTTAAGGCTAGGTCCTAGGGTATTTAGACAAAAGAAAAGAAAACCTAAAAAATGAGGTTAACATCCACTAAAGTCTCTGCTTTCTCTACTATGAATTTGTATAATTATACTTTGCAAAAATGTTTTTGTTGTTAATAAGCTCACAAATTTAAGTAAAATTACTAGATATCTTAAAGGGTTAATTTATTATGATTTTGTTTGATAATAATTTGTTGAGCTCACTTTTGGTTGAGGTCTAGTTGCCTCCTTAGTAGCTTATGGTCTAACTATATACATTTTTAAACCCATGTTTTATTGCAAGTTTAACCAAAATACATGATACATAAAAAATATATACATTTTTAAACCCATGTTTTATACTCCTTTTTGGTGATATTGCACTTTAAAGAAAGATATTTTTCATGTTTTATTGCAATTTGTTGATTTTTAGGACTTGGAGCAAAAAGGAAGCAAAAAGGATGGAATTTGGAGTCAAAATGGAGCTTTAGAAGAAATGTTCAGCGCCGTCGGCACCCAGTCAGTGACGACGGTGCCATTTGACAGTGAGCGCAAATTAATTAAATGGCTACTAACGTCGTCGGTGCAAGCTCTATTTCTAGAAGATTTGATGAATTTGGAAACTTTTTGAAGAGTTATTGGATGCACATATTGGAATACCAACATTAGACTCTATTAGAGCCAAAATTGATCAGAAAAGACCACCCCCCTTCCGCGCCTCTTCGCACCCTTCAACCGATTTCCACTCTCTTCTACACTATTCCACATTCCCTATAGCCACTTAGAGTACATTAGTCATTTATTTTCTTCATAGTTTTGAGTTTTTGTGGTGTGCTTAAGTGTGAATTCTTCTTTAAGAGTGTTGGAGAGGGAGAGAAGTGAGAGATTTCTACTTTCCTACATTTCTTAAGAGAGGCTACAAGGGATTTGCTTTGAGAAAAAGTTTCAGATAAGTGTTGTTTGTTTATTATTGTTGTATGAACTTTCTTTTAAATATGAAATTTTTGTTTTGCTGTATCTTTCTCATGAAGTCTGAGTAGTTTCCTTTATCTTTCTCCCTGCTCTGAGATATGGTGAAATGAAGAGATAATTTGGATGTGCCAACGTTAAATTTTAAAATAAATTATGATGGTTTTTCAATTCCATTCTTAATTTACTTTTCAATCTGGACAATTGTATTGTTAAAATATGTTATGAAACATATGATCCGGGAAATGGAGTATGAGTTCTACAACAGAGTGAGAATCACATTTAATTCTATGAAGGAGTATTTCGTTCAAGGAAGTAAGTGTAAATAAATAGGAAAATATACATTGTTGGGTGTAGTATTGGAGATTTTTATTGTGATAAACTAAAATTCTTAATTTGGACTTAGTGTTTTAGAACTAAAGCGAGAGTTAGCCTTCAGAGGAAGGAAAGTGGGAGCTCTAGAGTGAGAGTCAGTATCCTCCTAGCCTAGCCACAGATTTAGGGACTAAACTTGGGATTAGCCAATGATTTTCTATAACACTGAATAAGAATAGAGAATTAAAATTGCTCCTATTTGACACAATACATATTTAAATTATTTGTCTCATCTCATTTTACCAAAAAATCATTGTAGTGAGAAAGATACTTTTCATATTAGAAAACTTCATTACATAACCATAATTTAGTATTTACTGTTTTAAACATTGCATTTAAGTTTTGCTAGTTGTTAATAAATTAGTTATGATAGTATCTCAAACATTCAAAATTAGTGACAGTAATTTTATTTTATTTCTGTGAATTTTCTAGTCAATTTAACATTTTAAATTTAAACCTTCCTCATGGGATCGATATTTGACGCTTAAACAAAAACTCTTATATCACTTGATAATGATACGTATACTTGTGTAGAATCCCAACATTAAGTGCTTAACATTCTTATTCATAAAATACTACATCAAGATTTTGGCTCAGTTGTAAAGTGGAGTCAGTTTTATAAGTTTTACACAACTATATTTTCAGGGATCAATACCGAATTTAGCCTTTTGTCCCCAAAACCCACCCCAATTTACCAAAATACCTATGAAACCCTAAAATTGACCAAAATCCTAAAATTACCCAAACTACCCAATTTTGTCCAAAAATCATTTCAAACCATTTGAAACTACCCAAATTGCTTAAAACACCCCAAAAATTTCAAAATTACTAAAATACCCATGATTTTGCCAAAATTACAAAAATACTGCTGATGACCTAAGTTGTCCCAAAACCTTCAAAATCATTTCAAATGTCCCCAAAACTAGTTTGGACTACTCCATTGGGCCAAATTTGACCATTTTTTACCAAAAGCCCCAAATTGCGCTTAAGGGCCCAAATTCCTTAATTCACCCCTATTGTCCACTAATTTGATCCCAATCTTCTTCAATTGCAATTCTAAACTCAAATTAATCATGCCTAAAATTTGTTGAAACCAAATCCAAGCCCAATTGAGCCCAATTTCAAACCCAATTTCAATCTTAATACCAAAATCTCCAATTTGACCTGAAGCCAAAACTCCGCCAAATTAAACCCCCAAACTTATCCAATTGCTTAAATTTTAAATCCTAAATACTTTAAAACACTTCCTTACATCAAATTGAACCTTCAATTGGCCTTCATCAAGCCTCAATTTCACTACAATTTAATTTGGACCAAAACCCTCAATTTTGCATCAAACTCCAAATTTCACCAAATTAAACTTCATAACCATAAAAGTTCCACTCTATTTCTTCTATAACACTTCATTAAAATCACCCACATCAAATTGAACCATCAATTGGGCCATAGATAAACTCTAGCCCAACTCAAACACAAGTCTAACCTAACATCCCCAAAATTGACGAATTGTCCAAATACCATCAAATTGAACATCCAAATCAACTCAAAATCACTCAAATCTTTTTATAAACTCCTCTTAAAAATCATAAATAAATTGAGCTCAATGTCATGAGTAGCTCAACCTAAACTCAACTTCAAGACAAAATGCCCAAAATTTAACCCATGCACCAATGTTCACCAAACCAAACCAAATTGATCAAACCAAAGCCACCACAACCACTATTTGGATTCTAATGACCAGACTAGACTCACCTAGCCCACCCTACATGAGCCATGGACCAATGGTTCCTTAATTTAGGGGACCTCATCCCATATTTGGTTAAACCCTAATATATTTGCTATCAAGCATTAACCATTCAGATTTAATCATCACTAACCCTTCCGCTGGCTCACCTGGCCACCTGACATCCTCCTCCGTCCTAACTGGCAGACCTAGTGGTCGGAAACCCCCAACTTGAGACAGCCCCTTCACCCAAATGCACTTAAATTTACCCACTCAAGCTGGCTCATCCTAATTAGCCTTTGGCACTTATCATCCCTCCACATAAGCTGCTAATTAAACTCAAAATGAAGCACATCCACCCACCCTAAGCTCTTGTATTTAAACCCTACCTCCCACGGTTAAAGAAAGTGCTAATTCAATTCCTTGGGAAACTCTTCCAAATTGTTTCCAGTGCTCCTCCAAGACCTCTTAAGCCCATTCCATCCATCTCCACCACTGTCTGAGCTCAATTTTTGAGCTCAAAAGTAGAACAAATTTTGGCCATCATCCAAAATCCCTCAAACTTCAAATTAAAATGCTCTCAAGCTTTCCCAGAGCAAAAGAAGAAGTTCCCCATAAAAATCTCCATTTATCGAGCACAATTACCTAGCTTTTGACTAAGATTTCACCCCCATTTCATTGAACTCATACTTGAAGCTTACAACAGAGGAAACCAACACATCCAAAAGGTTTGTGGGACTCCACTAAAGCTTCCACAAGCATCTGATTGAGGTCTCTCCTCTCAAACTCAGGTATAAGGTCCCAACCCTACTTTGGGCCTTTGTGAAAGAAACATGCATTTCATAGCATTGTAACCATATTAATGTGTTCGTCTCGAGTAGGTGAAGGTATACAAACAAACCACACTTGATTTGGTTAAGTATCGAAAGAGATCATAGGATTTGAAGTTGAACGGCTTACGGGTTAATTTAATCGGGGACGATGAACAGATGTCATCTATTCACGCGTGTATCAATCCAATGACTGTGGAAGCATCCAAAGAGCAAACATAATGAAACTAAGGGCTGGCAAAGTGCTGATGTGTCTGATGGTGTCAAATGGCGTAGCACCACGTGGAGACTTTGAAGATGCTAAGGATTGTGTGGCGCAGCGTGGATAAGTAAAGAAATAGGATTTTAAATAATTTTTTTAAATGCAACAAATTAGAAAATTTATAACTTTGCATAAAAAAATCATAAAAAAAATAAAAAATACCTTCTTGCTCCGTAAATAGAGTAAAATAATGTGGACTAAGAATAACAATTATTTGATAAGTCTTTGAATTTTAATTAATTTAATAGTCTCTGAAATATTTTAATTTTAATGGATTAAATAGTATCCACCATGGCTTGAAACTTTGCGGGTTCATTCCTCTTGACATATGGGCTGTTCTCTAATTTTACAAAAGTCGGAGAGCATCCTTCTGCATGCAACCCTAATTTTCAAGCTTGAATTATTTTTTTGAATTAAAATAATTATCACTTAAAAAATTATGAGAAAAATTTTAGTAGGTTTCATTTAGTCCGTGGAGCTTAGGAAAAATATAAGAGTGGTTTGGATAATTTTGCATATTTCTATAGTTAATTAAATGTTTATATATTGTATTAATTTATTTAAATTAAATATTTTTCAAAAATTAATAAAATCAATTCCATGTTGTCTAAAAAAAATATTTTGACTTATTATAAAATTTTGAAGTTTAATCGGCTAAGTTTAAGCACTAAAGTTGATTTTCTAAGAAAAATTATTTTTTGTACAAAAATAAATATATTAAATTAAATAGACTTAAACAAATTATGAAGTGGTTTTCTGAGTTTCTTGTGATCAGGGGCAGTTAGGAAAAATAAATATTATTTTTGAAAAAAATGCTTCATTTTTATGGTATATTTAAATTAAAAAATAACTAAAAATAATTAAAATTATCAAAAATAAAAAAATAGTTCAAAATGTCCTTAATTTTTTCTTGATCACTTGAGATTCATTAAAATATTTTTCTTAATTTTTTTAAGTTAAAATAAATGTTAAAAGGCTAAAAATGTATTTTCCTTAATTTTACATTAAAATAATTATAATAATTGAAATATAACTTGAAAAATCATTGAATTTTATGTAAGTGACGTAGATTCTCCTCTAAAAATTCTCTCATGTCAAAAAATCTTGTTTTGATTAATTAAATAAATTAACATTGAAAAATCTTGTTTTTTGAATTAACATTATTACATAAATAAAATAAAAATTCAAAAGACCACATTTTCTCCTTTTATTTTTAATTAGCTCATGATTTAGTTTCCATGGAATTTTCAAGGTCACTTGAGTTTTATTTGATAAGTTATAGGGTAAGGGACCCTAGGGGCAAAATGGTCATTTTGGAATTTTAATGTCTTAATTAAATTTTAGGATTAATCAAAGGTCAAATGGGTAAAGTTGATCATAATAAACTTTTTGGATAATTGAAATATAATGGGTTAAAAGGTAGTGACCAATTTGCTATCCTTTCCATTATAAGGGTAAAATGGTATTTTTGATAATTGTCATGATTTGGAAGATGATTCAATTAAGATGATCCTAAAGTATTAGGCTTGAATTATGAAGATAATAATTCACTCATTTAAAAAGCACTAGTTGGACGCTAAGTTTGATATTAATGAGAATTGACATCCCATTTCAATTTTTAATCATCTTAAATTTACTTTGAAAATGGAAATTGAGAAGGCCGAATAGTGTACTAGGTTTAATATGTAAGAATTTTCTTAATGAGATTAGAAAAGAAGAATGTAATTAATTAATAAAAACTTTCAAACACTTTGGGCCCTACTTTAACTTTGGGCATTAAAATCCTTAATGATTTTAGACTTGCCCTTTGGGACACCCACTCATCTAACTATCAAATGAAATGTTAAGTGACTATCCTGTTTCTCTCATTTTTGAGTTAATTAAAATGTCAAGGTTCGATGAGTAATGGGGTAATTTTAATTTGATATTGGGATGATTAACAAAAGAATATGATAACTTCAAAATGAACTCAAAATATCATGGATTTTAAAGGTTGTTCAGGGTTGTTCCACGAATACTTTGGAATCTCTTAAATATTTTGAAGGACAAATTGAACTTGCTATATTTTGTTCCAAAAAAATCATCCACTAAGATCTTTCGGGACACACTGAGTCATGGTTCGAGGGTTCAGAAACTACACCTTCATCTACTCTTGCGATTTATTTAAATTTCTGCAGTATTATACATATGTTGCGAAAACTAACGTTTCAGCGGGAATGTCGAGAAGTTGACAGGTGTGCTTTTACTGTGTTATTTAATCTATGTCATTTTTAATTTCTGCAATTTACTTTTATTGCAAAACATTATAAATGCTTAGTTGTGCACCTTACTTTAGTTGGAAAAATCAAAACCATTTTAAAAAATTAATAAATATTTTCAAAGATCTAACAAAAATTATTTCAAAGGTAACCATAAATTCCTTGAAATGTCACTAAACTAAAAACGTCCTTTTGAATTTACGAGAGTCCCTTGGAGGAGGTAACCCACTGTTGCTAATGAGATCTCCCTAGTTTAAATAAGTGTAACAACTTTTTTAAGCTATAAAAATTCAAAGAAAATAGTGATACCGGAACATGTGAACCGTGAGATCTTAACCGGTGTCGCTTTAATCAACTTTAACCCCCCATAACTTTAAAACATCTCATAAAACCTTCAAACCTTAGACTTTAGGACTGCTACTTTGCCGAGGAGCTTGAAGCTAGCTTTGTGGACAACAATCTACAATAGCTCATCTTTCTTTCAAATTAAACAACAAGACATAGGATTTCGAGGTTGACCGCCTAGTGCGACATAAATCCTCAACTTATCTTTAAACCTTTGTATGGCTCAACTATACAATTTAAGCTTTAACTCGTTTTAGGATTCAGAGGTTGTCGTTCATCACGAGTTAAACTCTCACATCTTCCAGGCTATTTGTGTGATCGTCTTGCATAAATGTAAGCCTTAATTAATAAAACAGGTAGGATGTAACATTTAAATAATCTTTCTTCTTGAAACTGAAGTCAAACCATAGGATAGCTTGGGAAGTCACCGAGATTGTTCTTAGGATCTGTGATATCGGATAGTTCTTCTTCCTTTGGATTCCAAAATAAAATGTTTCAAATTTGAGTCATTCTCATTTCACACCTCTCTGTTCGATCTTTTGGAATGTCCTACCCCTTGAAATTATTGAAGATAATATTTCTCGATCTAAATAGAGAGTTTTCTTAGGTGACTTTGGTTATCTACGATGTAATTAACTAAAGGGGTTTGTCCTTATAGGAAACTTTAAGAACACGACTTAATATAAACCCTATTTAATTTTTCATATTAAATAAAGGAATCTGTCGGTCAACATAAAAATGACTTTTTTCGCAGACTTAAACGGATGTCTTAAATTCTTTAGTTTATTTAATTGAGTCTCATGAGTGAGTAATTAGTCCACCATTCGGAATAGATGCATTGCTCGCGGTGTTAGACTCGTTTATTTAAACTACTGAGAAAATGAGATCGGTTCGGTCTTATATTTGCGAAAGTTAAAATATTACTTTTTTAAAATTATATATATATA
>NEWO01001361.1:60952-76333 GCA_003013225.1 Phalaenopsis aphrodite | reverse complement strand
TATATATATATATATATATATATATATATATATATATATATATATATATATATATATATATATATATTAATATCTCTAAAAAGAGTAGGCCATTAAAATTCTGATTATAAAATATTATGAATAGCTTTATCATTCCAAAAAAGTCCTCTAAATTCAGAATCATGACATTTTTGGACAATTTTATGAATATCTTTGTAAGGCACAAATCGTCTATTACTAAATTTTTGCATTGTTTATATAAATAGGGGTCTTCCCAAAAGTAAAATTTTAGATTGTGAATAAATTTCATTTCTTGTAGTTTTGTTAATCCATATGATAAAATACAACTAACAATATAATTAACAATATAAGCATACCAAGGTATTTCCTATCCTTTTAAAACATAAAGTTGTTCATCAGGAAAAGTTTCATTAATTTCTTTTTCTATTTCAAGTATTTCTTCCTCTTCTATCCTAGATAGATGATCTACAATTTGATTATCAATCCCTTTCCTACCGACTACTATAAAATCAAACTCTTGCATCAGAAGTACCCATCTAATTAACCTTGGTTTCACATCCTTCTTTTGCATTAAATTTTAATAGTCGAATGGTCAGTATGCACAACACATTTAGCTGAGATCAAATATGACCTAAACTTATCAAAAGCATACACAAAGGTTAAAAACTCTCTTTCAGTGGTGATGAAGTTAATCTAATCATCATTGAGACTCTTACTAACATAGTATATAACTTTAAAAATCTTATAATATCTCTGTCGTAAAAAAACTCCAATTGCATAATCACTAACATCACACATTAATTCAAACGGTTTCTCCCAATCAGTTGAAACAATTATAAGAGCAGTGATAAATTTTTCCTTTAAAGTTTCAAAGGCTTTAGGGAAATCTTGGTTAAAATCAAATTATATATCTTTTTCCTAGAAGTTGTCCTAAAGGCTTAGTAATTTTTGAAAAATCCTTAATATATCATTTGTAAAAATCGACATGTCCTAAAAAACTCGTAACTCCTCTTACATTAGTAGGGGAGGAAAGTTTGATATAACCTGAATTTTTGCAGGATCTACTTCCATATCATTTTCTAAAATTTTATGCCCAAGAAAAATTCCTACAGCAACCATAAATTGACATTTTTCCCAAATCATTACGACTTTAGGCTTTTCACATCATTCAAGAAATTTCTCTAAATGATTTAAACATATTTCAAATGAAGTTTCGAACATAGAAAAATCATCCATAAAGACATCATACATCTTTAAAATGTTGCGGGTGCATTACATAATCTAAAGCCCATTCGAAGAAAACAAAAGTTCCATAAGGACTAGTAAATGTTATTTTCTCCTGATCCTCTAGAGCTATAGGTATTTGATGATAACTAGTATATCCATCTAGAAAAAAAATTTGTGCCCAGCCAGCCTATCCAAAGTCTGGTCCAAAAAGGGTAAAGGAAAATGATCCTTCCTGGTGGCAGAATTAAATTTTCTATAGTCTATAAAAATTTGTCATACAGTGAATTGTCTTATTGGTATTAATTCATTATTCTCATTCGTCACTGCAGGCACTCCTCATTTCTTTGGAACACAGTGATTTGGACTTACCCAAGTGCTGTCTGAAATAGAATATATTATTCCAATATCTAACCATTTTAAAACTTATTTTTTAACAACTTATTTCATCATTGGAGTTAACCTCCTTTGAGGATCAGCTCTTGGTTCATGTTGATCTTCGAATAAAATTCTATGCACACAAATTGAACGACTGATTGCTTTAATATCAACTAATGTCTATCCAAAGGCTTTCTTATATCTTTAAAAATTTTCCAACAACTATTATTCTTTCTCATCAGTTAATTCTGAGGATACTATAACAGACAATGTAGATAAATCTCCTAAAAATGCATACTTCAAATGTGTAGGAAGTGTTTTCAGTTCTAGTTCAGGAGGTTTCTCCATAAATGAAATCAAATTCTTATTACTTTATGTAGAATCTAAAATTTCAAGTTTTTCCTGAATAAAATCCAAATCTTCTTTACTCACGTTAGTAGGTTCATCTAAAATTTTATCCTCGTCTTGATATTTCTCACATTCCTTTTCAAATTCCCTTTTAAATGTCTTTTTTGTAATATTCATGGCTTAGATATTCATTAATATTCATTCTGAAGAATTCAATCTCTTGCTCTTTTGCATGGTATCTCATTGATTTTGCAATATTAAATGTAACTTCTTGATCAATAACTCTCATAGTTAATTCTACTTTCTGCATATCTATCAAAGCTCTTCCAGTGAAAAGGAATGGTGTTCCTAGAATGATAAAAATTTCTTTATCTTCCTCCATTTATAATACAATAAAGTCCACAAAAAAGATAAATTTATCAACTCTTTCCAAAAAATCCTCTATAGCACCTTTAGGAAATTTAATCTAACGATCAACTAACTTAAGAGTTACAGTTGTGGGTGAAATATCTCCTAAGCCCAACCTTCTAAAAATTTATAACAACATAAGATTAACACTGACTCTTAAATCACATAAAGCTTTCTAAAAAATCATTCGCCAATAGCACAAGGAATTATAAAACTTCCAGGATCTTTATGTTTTTCAAGAAGCTTTTTCTAAATTATAGTGCTACACTCTTCACTGAGTGCAACAGTCTCATTATCTACAAAATTCCTTTTCCTATTAAGTATAACCTTTATAAACTTCACATAGCTTGACATTTGTTCCAAATCTTCAACAAATGGAATGTTTCGCTTTAATTTCCTCAATATTTCTAAAATTTGGAAAATTGTTTATCTCTATTTTTCTGCTTCAATCTTTGAGGAAATGGAGGTGGTGGTCTTTCTACAGTGATTTTTATTTGTTTAATAGGACATTTTGACTCAAAATGAAAATCTGCACCAAATTTTTCATTTTCCATCTCATCTTTTTCAACTTCAACTTCCACTTATTTTTCAACTCTATTTTCTAATTCTTTTCCACTTATCAGTTGAATAGCCTTAATTTACTCTTTATTCCGATCTTTAGGATTTAATTTAACATTACTCAGTAACATTCCTTGAGGATTATTGCTTAGTGCGGTAGCAATACATCCCACATGATTTTCCATGTTTCTAATTGCACCTCCTTGACTTTGTAATTGACTCCCCATTTGCAATATCAATTCTTCCATTGACAACTTTTTCTCCTTACTCTGCAAATTATTAAAACCTAGAGGGTAATAAAGTTTATAAGTTAGATTTCCTTGATTGTTAGAGTTTCCTAATGGGTTCATAATGTTGTTTCACCATTGCAGATTTGCAGTATTAGAATTATTATTACTCAAACTAAAATTTGGATGATTATAATAATTGGCATAAGGATTATTTGAACCATTATTTATTACATTTAAGGTCTCATAAGAAGATTGAGATTATATCATTTGTCTCAATGAGTTTTCCTCAAGCACGGGCGATGTCTAAGAATAATTCATTCCATATTGATCTATCGTCTTTGATATAACAACTATCTTTTTAGCTAACATAGATATTGTATTAGAACCATGAATATTGGCTACTCTTTTTGGATTTACCATTTTAGAGGGTAATTAAAAATTATTAGTAGCTATCTCTTCAATTAAAGAATATGCTTCATCGAATGATTTTAACATTAATGATCCACCAACAACATTGTCAATTATCAATTTAAGAGATCCAACCAATTCATTATAAAAGTTTGAATTATTAACCAATATGGAAACATATGATGTAGACAATTTCTAAGAAGATCTTTAAATCTTTACCAGGCTTCATAAATTGATTCCCCTTCAAAACTAACAAGAAGATGTAAAATCATTTCTAAGATTAGCAGTTTTTTAAGGTGAGAAATATTTACCTAAAATTTTTTATGATAAATCTCCCCAAGTTCTAATAAAACCAAATGCTAACGAGTTTAACAACATTTTAGCTTTGTACCTTAGTGAAAAAGGAAAAAAATATAAGTCTAACGTCATCATTCGACACTCCATCATATTTACATGTAGCACGCGATTCTAGAAAACCAGCAAGGTGTGAATTATGATCTTCATTTATTTTTTTCTCAAACTAATTGTTTTGATCCATTTAGATAATAGCAGGTTTAAGCTCAAATGAATTGACAGCTACAACACAGTTTTGCAAATTTAAATGAGTTTCATCGGTTGTAGGATTAACATAATCTCTTAAAGGTCTCTAATGATGTTCATTTTCATTTTTAGTAATACTCAAATTGAAAGTCATTTTGCTAATATGGTATAGCTCTTTTTGTTGATTTCATATTTTTCTAATTGTTCTCTCTAACTCAAAATGATAAGGTACTAAATTTTTAGATCTTAAACTACGCATAAACAAACACAAAAAGTAATTTAAAATAAACAACCACTCTTAAATAAGAAAAGATTCAAACTAAACTATAATCACCATTTTTTTAGTTTTTTTAGTTTTGAAAAATAAAAATACTATAAGTTATAAAAAAACATATTACTACTTTCTGTTACTCCCCTAACAACGATATAAAAAACTTGATGCGGGTGGATTTAGTGTGTTAATTTTTGCAAATATTTTTCAATATTACAAAATACACACGATAAATACAATAGAAAATATGCAAATTAATCCCAATAAAATAACTTTAGTTAAAATAATTTTATCTTTTAAAAATCTTTAAACTGCCAAATCCCCTTTAAAGATAACGCAAGTATGCGTATCACTCAAGTAATAAAGGGTTCTAATAGAGGCCTAGATATCGATCTCATAGGAAAGTTTGAAATGCCTATAGATAAGTTCTTAAGATTATAATGTAAAGTAAAATTTTTAAAACTACACAAAAAGTAAAGTGTGAAGTTTGAATATTAAGTAACAAGTGAATGCTAATTAAAATGTAGTTGAAAAATAAAGCTAACTAAACTAAATGCTAAACTTTCAAAAGTAAACTAACAAAAACTAAACTAAGTTTTTGTGACGGAAAGTTTAAATTTGAGAAAACATCCTTCCTCTTTACGATGAGTATATAGATTATGAAGGAATTAAATATATTTGAAAATATATATTTAAATTGTTTTATGCCAAATAGGAGCAATCCTATTCTTTACTGTCTTCCGAGTGCATAAAGAACATTCACTAATCCAGAGTTTGTTCATTAATTCTGTGGCTAGGCTGGGAGGATACCAGCTGCCACTCTAGAGCTCCTACTACACCCTCACCAGAGGGCTAACAATCTAGCATCAGTTTCCAATCAACTGGACTAAATTAGATATTTTAATTTGTAACCTTTAAATCTCCAATTGTGCATCCAAAAAAATATATTTCCTTATTTATTTACACACAACCCCAAAGATGAAATACTCTCTTATGAAATCAAATGTGATTCTCCCCATATTGTAAAAAAACATAGCCCTTTTGGAACATATGTTTATCAATACATTTTAACCTTTCAATTAGCCATATCAAAAGGTAAATGAAGATCGGAGTTCAAATCATCATAAATTATTGACATTTAAAACCATATAAAATAAAATCAATTCTTTACAAAACCATATCTCAAAGTAGGGAGAAGGATAAAGAAGACTTCTCAGAATTCTTGAGAAGGATACAACAAAAAATGGATTTCATATATAAAAATAAATTTACAAAATAAAAGAAATAAAGGACTCAACTTATCTCACAATTTTTCCCAAGCAATTCTCTAGAAGTTCTCTCCAAGTCTTACTCTCTTTACAAGCACTCTCAATTCTCTCTTAGAAGTGTAATGAAGTAGAAATCTCTCACCTTTCTTGTCCGCTTACAATCCTTGAAGAAAATCTCCAAGCCCTTAACTTTCTCTCTCTCTCCCTCTCTAACTCTCATTACTTTCACACCACCTTCATGCCCCCCTCTTAGCCATAGACTTTCCTCTCCTTTTAGGAAAGGTTGGTTTCCTCCAAAAAGAATTCGAAAGTCCTCAAAATTCTGTCTAAAAGTCAACTCTTTTGAATTCAAAAGACATGTACATTGATCCAAGAGACATATCCCTTCATAAATGTACCTTCCAAAGTGTCTAGATGCAATGAATTACTCCAAGGGGTGTTTAGAACAAGTGTCCCTTTGAAATTTAGTGCAAAATTTATCTTAACCCGACTTAATCAGCAAAAAGTCGTCCTTAGCGCATCTGGTATCAAATCTGGCGCTTCATGCACCAACTCTTTGTCAAATGACACATCTGGAGCATCATGCGCCAGTTTACTAAAGACTACTTTGGGCACATCTGGCACCAATCCCGCGCATCTGGTGCCAATTTAGATCATCATGCGCCAATATGGCGCAACTTGCACCATAATTCAAAAATTCACTATTTGGCTCCAAATTTCATCCTTTTTGCTACTTTTGCACCAAATGCCTAAAATTTATATACATGCAACAAATATATGAAAATATCCTTCTTTAATGTGCAATATGACAAAAAATAATCATTAAATAATTACTTAAAACTACATATTATTTTGGCGTATCAATGCTTTTGAAGGGATCACAAGGGGACCAACTTTTAGCAATAATTACTCTTGATAACAACAATAATATATTTCTCATTGCATGGATCGTGGTTGAAGAAGAGAGTATGAGTAGTTTTGAATTGTTCTTAAATTTGCATGGAAAAAATATAATTATTTTTGAAAAGCAGCATAACCTTAATTTTATTTCAGAAAACATTGATTAGTTCCTGCATTTGAGAATATATTGTATAAGGTCACAAATAGATTATCTGTTTCACAATTGTACCAAAACTTCAAGTTGGTTGGTTTTACTAGGACAACATTGAATAATACATTATGAGTAGCTACAAGTGCAACCACTGTTAACTAATACATATTTAGGATGAGCTAGTTGAAAAGATTTGATGTCGCATCATTTTTATGATTGAATGAAAAACCTCCTAACGAGTGGCAAAGATCACATTTTAACTCTAGCCCAAAATGTAACACTCTACTCAATAATATGCGTGAGTTTTTTAATTCTCTCATCCTTGATGCTAGAGATTTTCCAATAATTTCAATGCTTGAAAGCATAAGAACTATGGTGATTACAAGAATGCTAGAAAAAATGGTCTTTGAAATGGGGTGGGAAGCTATGCCAAAGAAAAAAGGATGTTCTTGGGAAAAAATATAAATGAAGTTGGAAAATAATTATTATTAAATCTCATGATAACAAATATGAGATATGTACCATGCATAAGGCACAATATCTTGTGGATTTAGAGATCAAATGCTTTAGTTGCGGATGTGGAAGCTGATTGGAATACCTTGTCAACATGCTTGTGTTGCGGTGCATATGAATAGAAGTGATTACGAGGACTACATTGATTATTTCTATTTTATAGAATTTTATAAGAAATTTTATGAAAGCAATATCATGCCTATAAATGCTTTTGAAGAATGACCTAAGAGCAACAAGATTTTACTATTGCCACCAAGGTATAACAAATCAAAGAGCAGTAGGCCACCAAAAATGTGAAGAAGAGATCTTGATGAATAACACAAATTCTCAAGAGGAATAATTAAGTAGAGTAATGATCATACTTCATTGTAGCAAATGTAAAAAAAGAGTGGACATAATAGTAGAAAACGCCACAAAAAGCACAAGAATATTGGGGTTGATAGTGATGATACCAAAAAAGTTGGTCAAGCAATTGAATATCATCAAATATCATAAATATCTACTTACACAAGTGTAATAGTGAGATTTTTATTTATAATGATAATTGAAATTTAATTAAAATATTATACTTGATGTATTTATTTTGATATTTCTTTGGATCCTCCACAATATTATACCGATAATTAAACAGTGAGTGTATCATAAGCAGAATCAACACTACAATAATGCACATAAGAATATTCAAACAAAAAGCTAATTGTAAGCTTTAATTTGTTTTACTTTACCACTAAATATTTTTTTATGTATTTATTTTTTCACATCTCATTTTCTCCAAATGAAAGAATACCTACTAAAAACCAGCTTTCAACTAACTACTCAATGATTACATTAATATTTTCTATTTAGTTACTTCAGATGATGATATAAGGAATGATGTTGGCACAATTTTAGTGGGGACCTGTTGAAGCTGTTGGTTGCCGGAACGGAAATCTTGATGCCCGCTTCGGATGGGCATTTAATTTTTATATATTTAGTTTAGAAAAATATGAAATCAAACTGATCTCATATCTTTCAAAGTTTAGATGAAAGAGCACTAAACCTCAAGCTTGTACCAATCACGAAAGATAAACACATGACTTCATAGTGAGGCTCAATCAAATAAACTAAGAAATGTATAACATCATTTTGGTCTGCGAAACTATTTTATTATAAGCCGATAATTTTCACTATTTAATACGAAGAATTAAATAAGGTTTATCTTAAGCTCATTTATTGAAAGTTTCCTATAAAGTCACTCTTACAGTTAATTACATCTTAGATAACCGAAGTCACCTAAGAAAACTCTCGATAAAAATCAGGGGATATTGACTTCAAGAATTTCAAAGGATAGGACTTTTCAAAGGGATATTAAAGTTGATTAGAGCAGCCACAATTCCCTCGTTCCGGTATCAATATTTTCTTTTGAATTTACTTAGCTTAAATGAGTTATGAAACTCATTTAAACCGGAGAGATCTTGTTAGCAACTATGGGTTATCTCCTCCGAGGGACTTCCACAAATTCAAAATGACATTTTAAGTTTAGTGAAATTTCAAAGGATTTATGGTTACCTTTGAAATAGTTAAATGTTTGTTTTTAAAATGTTGATTAATTCTTGAAAAAGTTTTTTTGATTTTGCAAGAAAGCTAGAGTACACATCCAAGCAATTATGATACTTTGCAGCGAATGTAAAATGACAGAAATTAAGAAACACTATAAAAGCATACCTGTCATCTTCTCGACATTCCAGCTGAAATGTTAGTCTTTTGTAACATGTCTATAATCTTACAAAAATTTAACTAAATTGCAAGAGTAGATGAAGGTGTATCTAACCTACTCTGAACTATGATTTATTGAGTCTCGAAAGATCTTAATGAATGATTTTAGAACAAAATATAGCAAGTTCAATTTATCCTTCAAAATATCGAAGAGATTCTAAAGTGCTCGGAGAATGACCATGAACTATTTTAAAGATCCCTTGAAACATTTGAGTTAATTTTGAACTTATCATATTGCTCTACTAATCATTCCAGGTCAAATCAAAATTATCTCATTACTCGGTAAACTTTGACATCTTAATTGTCTTGAGGGCAGAGTACCCAATTAATCGGTTGATATTTTACGTAAAAGTTATGTAGGTGAATGTGCTAAGGCAAGTTTCATTCATTAAAGACCTTTGTAACCACCACTAAAGTTGGGCTTGTAGTTCTAGTCATCAACCACGTTATCCTCTAAGTCCCATCAAATGAATTAAATATCAAGCCTAGATCACTACCAAACACTTTAATAAATCTAATGGCAAAAAGATAAGAAAAGGTTAGATTCTAATTTAGGTGATGTGGAATCTGATTAAAAGAAGTCAGATCATCATTAATTATGGATTTAAACATAAGGGAAACATCATCTCCCTAGTTTAAGCCCATCACTTAGAAACTGTTTGATTTTGTTTAACTTCCAAATCTGATAATTGAGAAAATTCATAATTTTATTTTCATTATGGAAAAGGTGGGAAGTTGGTTTCTATCTTTTACCCATTATGTTTCAATCATCCAGACAAGCTAATTAGAATCAAAATTATCCATTTCCCTTTGGTTAATCCTAAATTTTGATTAAAGAATCAAAAGCCTATAATGACCACTTTACCCTTAAGGCTCTTCACCTCATAACTTATGAAGCATTATTCAAGTGACTTAAGAGATTTTAGAATACCCTATGCATAGAGTAATTAAAACATCAAAGGAGAAAAATGTAGTATTTTTTTAAAAATATATATTTAATTTAAATAATTTTTTAACTTAAAAAATAGGATTTTCAAAGTTAATTTATTTAATCAATAAAAATAAAGATTTTGGTTTATGAGAAAAGTATTAGAGGTTCCTTTAGGTCAGAGAAAACACTTAGGCAAAAAGCTATGATTTTCTAAATTAAGTTTTAATTTAATTTTATATTTATTCATTGTTTTTTTAATGATTTAATTAAATAAAAAATATGTTTTAATTACCAAAAAATTTTTTACACTTTTATTAAACCTTCCTGAGGACAAAGAACTTAGAGAAATACATTTTTAAGCCTTTGGAAATTTATTTTTAACTTAATAAAATTGGAAAAAATATTTTAATGAGTCACAAGTAATCAAAGAACCATTAAAAAAATTTTGGAATATATTTTATTATTGGAAGTTTTTAATTATTTTTAATTATTTATTAATTCAAAATAAAGCTAAAAAATCAAGTATTTTATCAAAAATTACTTTTATTTTTTCTAAGTGCTCATGATCACAAGGAACTCAGAAACCCATTTTTCATAATTTTCCTAAGTGTATTTAATTTAATATAATTATTTTTGTACAAAAATACAATGTCTCCTAAAAGATCAACCTTAATATTTAAACTTAATCAAATAATTCTCAAATTTTTACAGTGGGTTAAAAGAATTTTTACACACAATGTGGAATTGATTTTATTGATTTTTATTAATTTTTAATACAAATAAATTAATACAAGATATACTCATTTAATTAATTATATAAATTTACAAAATTATTCAAACCCTCATATAATTTTTTTTAACTTTTCTGAGCACAGGAAACCTACTAAAAATTGCCTTATATTTTTTTAAGTGGTATTTCAATTTATATAATTAAATTAACCCAAAATAGCCATCTTAGCTTGAAAATTAGGGTTAGAAACACAAAGTTGTTCTCTGACCTTGGAAAAAAAAGAGAACATAGCATTTGTCATGAGAAATAAACTCTCAAACTTTCAAGTGACAGTAAGCAATGCTTAGCCATAATGAGTTGAAATACCATAGAGAGTATTTAATTAATTAAAAATCATAGATTTGTCAAATAATTTTTATTCTTAGTCCACATTATTCTCCTCTGTTCACTAAGCAAGAGGGTATTTCTAAATTAATTTTTTGATTTTTCTATGAAAAGATATGAATTTTTTAAGTTCTAGCATTTAAATAAATCCAAAAAATATATATATTTCTTCTTAAACATGCAGCGCCACCTTAACCTTGGCAGCTCAAAACTCTCCACGCATTGATGCCGCCAGTCACGTAGCCACCTCATCAACTTGCCTTTTCATTCCATCCACTCATCCAACATGATCTCAACTGTCCATGAAATAAACGGGCGATCATACGTCATCCTTTCATCATCCCCAAGTGGCCTAACCCTTAAGTTGTTCACATTAAAACCTTAAGATCTCAATCTAGACTCAACCAAATCACTTTGGGCTTGTTCTTATGCCTTCATCTACTCAAGACAAACATATATGTACAACATATACAGTATGAAATATAGTAAATACATATGGAGAATCAAATGAAGCTTGATTTAGGGTTGAGGCTCAATACCTTTGTCTGAGAGGGGAGGCCTCAATCAGATGGTTGTAGTAGCTTTGATTGGGTCCAGCAAACCTCCAAATGAAGTCCTACGCCTTAGTGAATTGTCTAGATATGATTTCGATCAAAGTGGATTCAGGTGTTGATCAAAGTCTATGTTAGGGGCTCTCTTTGATGGGGTTTTTGTGGGGAATCAACTCCTCTCACTTAGAGGATGGTGTGTGAACAGTTAATTAGAATTTGGTCTTGGTTTTACCTAAATTTTGAACTCAAAATTGTAGAGGGAAATGGTGCACTTGAGCTTAGGAGTTCTTGGAGAGTGTTTGGAAGTAATTGGGCAGAGTCTCCCTGAGGAAATTGGATAGCTCTATGGAGAGGGGTTTAAATAAAATGGCTTAGGGTGGGTGTCAGGGCCAATTAGTGGGAGCAAAACAATGCTTATGTGAAGAGTTTAAAAGTGTCAAAGCCAATTAAAATTGACCAACTGATGTGGGGAGTTTGGGTTTAAATGAAGGCATGGGGCTCTTAGTTTTGGAGTTTTCCAGCGACTATGGTGGCTGGCTAGAGCAGGGGAGGTGGTCAGGCAGCCAAGTGAGCCATGGGGACGTTTAATTATGCTTAACTTCTAATGGTATGGCATGATGGCAAGTATATTTTGGTTTAGATCTAATAAAGGATAAGATCCATTAAATTAAGGGACCATTGGTCCATGGCTCCCATACTGTGGGCTAGGTGAGTCTAACCTGGTCACTAGGCTCTAGAAGTTGGCTATAGAAGCTTTGCCTTGATCAATTTGGCATAGCTTGGTCAATTTTGGTGCATGGGTTCAATTTGGGTAAAATTGGCTTGAAGTTTAGTTTGGGTTGGACTAGCCAAGACATTGGACTTACCTGATTGATAAAGATGACATAGATGATTTTTATAAAGAGTTTGGAGAAAATTTATAGTGATTTTGAATTGATTTGGAGGGTCAATTTGAAGGATTTTGGCCATTTGATCAATTTGGGCGATATTGGGTTAAACTTTGATTTAGTTTAGGCTAGAGTTGGACTAAGTCTAAATTGAGGGCTAAAAATGGTCTAAGGGAATGTTATGATGAGTTCTCAACTTTAATTTGGTGTCAATTTTGGGATTTGGGCATTCAATTTGGGGACATTTGGACATGGCTAAATTAGGGCAAAATTGGGGGTTTTGGATTTGAGTGAAATTGGGCACAAAGTATGGGTCAATTGGGTTGGGATGTGGGCTGAATTGAATTTGCTCTTGATCATATTGAGTTTAGAATTGAAATTGGAGAAAATTGGAACCAAATTAGTGGACATTGGGGGTGAATCAAGGTAATTGGGCCTTTAAGAGCAGTTTGGGGCTTTTGGTCAATATTGGTCAAATTGATCAAATTGAGTTCACTTGAATAGTCCAAATTAATTTTGGGGACATTTGAAATTATTTTTAAGGTTTTGGGAATGTTTGGGCAACCAAGGGTATTTTGGTAATTTTAGCAATTTGGGGGGGGGGGGTATTTTGGTAATTTTGGGAGGTTTTGGGCAATTTGGGAGGTTTCAAATTTTTTGAGATGATTTATGAACAAATTTGGGTATTTTGGGTGAAATTGAGAATTTTTGTCAAACTTAGGATTTAGGGGTGTTTTGGAATATTGGGTAGATTTTGGGGGCAAAAGGCTAAGAGAGGTAATTTGGTGAAATTGGGGTGTCAATGACTCTACATGAGCCATAGACCAATGAAATCTCCATTTGGATCTTCTATGTAATGGTCTTATCTAATCCCTAGCCTAGGGCTAATTGATCTAGGGGACCATCTACATGAGTATCCCAAAAGATCAATGTATCAAAGTTAACAAATTTGAGTTTAGGGTTGTGAGTGGAGTGTAATGTGCAAGTGAGTGACAGCGAGAGTAACCAATACCACACCACCAGAGGGTTGACCCTAAGGCCAAACAATCCTATGGAAACTCTCCTTGAGCTCCCCTATAGTGGTCCTACCTACTAAGTGCTAGAGGTTAAGACCAATATATTGAACTTCAAGTTCAACAAAGAAGAGTTTAGAATTTTTAATGGTGAGGGTTCCTTTCTAGTTCTCTAGGAATAGTCAACAGGAAATTCCTATGGCTAGACCCTAGGCTACTGAAGAGGAAAAACTAGACCTCAACCAAAAGAAAGTTCAACAAATGCCTGAGTTTTGGTTCTTTTTTTTGTTATGTTATAATCATTTAGTTTTAAAAATTTGTCTCGTATTTAGTTTGTTATGCATTGGAATAGTTGGTAAATTTTAAACTAATTTTTTTTTGGTGCATTATGGTAAAATTTTATCTTAATATTATACATGTGTGGAACTAGATGTGAGCTTTTGTTCATGTATCTGATGAATTTTTTTATTTAATTATGATTCATGGATCTTTCTTTCTAACATAATTATAATTTAGAAGATTTAGCTTGAAGTGATTTTTCTTATTCTTTATTGTAGCTGAAATTTTTTTTATTTTTTTGTTGTTTGTGTTTTTTTGTGTTTTTTTGTGTGTGTGTGTGTGTAATATTCAAATATGGAAAATCACACAGATCTCGTAATGGTTCGTTTAGCGGTAAAGTCCTCAGAAAATGAGGGCAAAGTATCTGGGAAGTATCTTTTTTAATATTTATCTGCCTTCTGAAAAGTTGACTTGAAACCTCACAGTAAACTCCTTCGTCGTCCAAAGGTCGGGGTCATTTCAAATTTTCGGAGCCCATAAATAAGAAATAAAGCTTAGGTAATGTGACAAAGTTGACATTAAATTAATCATGTTAGGAGGATAGAGAGCTAATGTAATGATTATAGCACCCTGGATTAATGTCTATCTTCTTGTGCAAGGAGTAAAATGCATATGATCAAGATATACATCATACTAAAAGGGCAGTAACCATATTGAATTGAAGTTAATATAATTTGATATTACATTATTAAGATAAGAATCTATTTGTGAGCAAACTAAATTAAATCAAATAAAATTTGATTTAAATACTTTATAAATTCATGAAAATTTTGTAAACTGATTGATTATTGAAATTCAAAAACATAGAATACCTCAAGATATTTCAAATTGAAATTAAATGAAAGAAAATATAAAATCTAATCTTTTAAAAATTAAATATTTTGAAGAATAAAACTTAAATGGTATAACAAAATAAACGAATAGTAAAATTTCATTTTCTTAATTAAATAAGATTTAAAAAGAGGAATAATTGAGGAAATTTAGAAAATTAGCCAACTCACAATTAAATTGTTTTGACCAAACCTCCGAATACATCTAATCAAGCTAACTAAAATTCACAAATTTTGCGTGTATTTTGAGAATATTTTATTCTTTATTACAATTAACACTAAAATAGGAGAACAACAAAAAGTACCAAATAAATTAAAAACATTCTCAAAATATTTGGGTATGTCTAATGTTTGGTTTTGAATGGAGGAATCTCAAAGTAATTCTTGATTGATGAAATTATGTGAATTATAATTATTTTAACAATAAATGAGGAATTTTTAATATTGGAAAAGGCAGATCACAAATCATCTTCCATGTTGGATCTTATGTTGGATCTTGATTTATCCTCCACTTATATAAGAACCATGTTAATCCAGAGAAAATGAGAAACACGTGAAAAGAAATATAGGAAAAGAAGGAAAAATATACTAAAAGGCTCGAGAATATAATGTATAGAAGGAAAACTTAGACAAATACTAAAAAACAAAAATGTTAAATCTAATGGCTTATAGGTAATCCCTATCTATATGTTGGGTCTGTGGTCGCAAGAGTTATAGGATGAGTCGTTCATAAAATAATTTTAAGATAAATATAGGGAAGTGTC